>JAHWFO010004243.1:2558408-2578266 GCA_023313115.1 Rhysida immarginata | reverse complement strand
TAATGTGACTTGTTTTTTATGAACGTGTTCAAATTGGAGAAATTCCGGTTTCTCTGCAATGCGCTTGCGTAAGTTTGGAAGAAAACATTAGCACCTACCGTCTTTATAATGAACGCTTCCAGAATTTTGACCAAATTTTAAGCCTTTCCTGGCGTGTCAGGAATATTCTGAACTTTCCAAGTTTGAATTCATTATGAAACAGGGATTAAGATAAAATTTGAATGTAAATTCCTAATAGAGACGAAATACTCGTTCTGGAATAGGCGATTGAAATCAAATAATACGTCCTCGTGACTGAAACCGTTTTTTCAGAACCTCTCCTTTTCTAATAGTACGCGCCACTCGTAATGTTAAGAGCAAAACTTATTTGTTGACAGCTTTATAAAAGATACAGCAAGATCATAAATGAGATTAAACGAGACAAATACCTTTCAAAAAGAACTTTTTTCGGTATGTCTCCTTTTCGGGCGTCAAGAGAGGAGTTAGTCTCCTTTGCACGCTGTCCAAAAAAAAAGGGTTGTTCATGTTGTGTTTAAGGGTCATATTTTGACTGCATTTATTGTATGTGTCACCTCCTCCGACTCGTAGATCACGTTTTATTAGGCTCTCACTCCCACAGCAGAAAGTAAAAGAGTGGTTTTGATGGAAACACCCATTCCGGGAGTCTTGATTTCTCTCGCTCTCCATTTGCAATCGTTTGTTGAGCATTTCCCATCAGGCTGTACGTCACTCCCCCCCCGTTACCCTCGTCTCCTTTTTTTACCCTTTGTTCAGTTTTCTTTTTTCCTTTTTCCCTCTGTCTGTGGGTTTTTGTTTGGGTAATAGATGCGACACGAGGGAATTCCACTAATGCCCCGTGTGAATAAAAGTTTTCTCTAAAAACGTACGGAGAGAAATATGGGGTGTGGTACTGGTGGCGGTGGTGGAGAGTTTCCTGTCAAGGTTTTTCTTTTATCATTCGTCGTTTCCATCAAAAGGGAGCGAAACCGAAGGCAATTTTTGTATTGAAAATGCCTCCCTTTGTTTCTGTTTTCTTTTCAATCGAATTATCTATTGGGTTATGCTTTTTATATCTCATGAAGGTGGGATATGGTTTGTTTTGATGAAAGTTCCCCATCCCCCGTCCTTTTTTATATAAAAAAAACTGCACCCATTTGTTTGTGGCTACAGTTTCTCTCGTAAATGGTGTAAATAATGTTTAGTCGATCGTTTCCATTATGTATTATGGTTTTTTGTCACTTACTGTTTGGATGTGTTTGCTTTTGATTTACGTTTTAAATACTTTCAAATGAAATTGTTTAACTATGTGTAACGTTTAAAGATGAACTGTTACTATTTTAGGGTTATTTGCATACTAAGACCATCCTGTTTGTGTGATTTTAAGAGCAGACCTAGAAACTTTCTAAATATTTAATAAAACAGGGCTAATTCGACTTGAATGAAACTACTTTACGGGTATAGTAGGCCTACAAAGTAGCCATTAATTACAGAATGGTGTGTAAAATATCAATGATGTGTAACATATCAATGAATAAGAAATCTGTCAACCTTTATATGTATACTTGTTTATATCGAAGAGAGTCTTCGCTCATATTTTTATGCAACCAAGTTACTGAGATAACTTACAAGTATGATTTGCTGGAGCAGTTCCTAATCCTGCTAATGGATGAAGACCAAGAGACTACCTCTTTCATCTTATTCTTTTATACCTAGCTGGAGGCTGATGCGGATTGGTTTAACAACCAATGTTTGTTTAAGTTTCTAGTTATCCCTGGTGGTTTAGATACATGGTAGGTGTATAATTAATTGGTTTGAGGTGTGCTGATGAATTATTATTACGGTGAAATCGGATGATCCAGCAAAGGCTCTGGAACCAAGGGTTCCGGAAAATCGGTGTTGCACCTGCATTTAGAAAATCGGAAAGAATCGAATGTTAGCATTTGAAAAATCTTACTATTTTTTGAATATCACGTGACCATTAGCCACCATATGTTTGAACAGACTCGCATAACTCAAACCTCAGTATGACAATCCGGCCAAAATTTCATTTTAAGTAGATCTTGCTTAGAGAAATGTGTATTCCGAATAACGACTCAGTCCTTTCCATAACTATAAACCATGTAGTCCTTTACATAACTATATACCCTTTAACTCCGACCCCAGTAGACCAAACCAAACAAAATTAAATAGTTAAGTAGGACATGTCCATAGCAACCTGGAAACCAAATTTCATCCTTCTATGTCAAAGGATTGAAAATGTGAAGGTGGCAGAAAGATGAACCTAGGAAAACCAATAAGTGGCTCCATTTTTCCGTTGCTTAACTTTGCCCAACTTTTCCAGTATATTTATTATTTTAAAAATAATAAACCAGTGTTGTGTGTTTAGTCTTCAGTTTGTTTTGTTTTTCGTTTTTCCAAATTCACTCCAATTCTTCTCTCTCAAGTAGCGTCATCATTTCGGTGTCACTATGCAACCTGGAATCATATAACCAAACACACTGCTATTATCGAAGCAAATCGTTTCCATTTATGTAAAGCTTAATGAAGATAGCAAAATTGAAACTTCATAATATATTTAAAAAAAAAGTCTTAATTTCAAAATCAGAAAATTAGGAGCTATAAAAGTTTAAACTTCTCTCGTTCTTTTTTTTTTTTTTGCTACAAGACATTTAAGAAAGAAACGTTGGGAATGTGAAAACCTGGAAACATTTTATTGGCCAACACTATTTTCTGCGGCTGTAATGAAAAAATGACTTTATTCTAACTTCACTTTTACTGTTTCGGTTAAACGGCACGGAGCTGGTTATATTTATTGTGGTTATCACCAATTCTTTTATCCATTAATATCATGTTTGTTTAAAATTATATATTGTAATTTTTATATTAAGTAATATTTTTTGGTGAAAGGGAAAACTGAACTTTTCTATGATTATTTGAAATGTCCCATCTGCTCACATCATATTTTCCCGAAAATATTCCCCGTGGAACTCCTATCCCACCCGCGGCGCGTTCCCTCGTAACCATAGCGACGAGAAATCGACGCACCTTTCTTGATAACTGTTACTCGGTGGCTCCTTTATAGCCAACAACTGAAATTATTGGTCAATATTTGCTGGCACGCAGTCTATGCGATTGTTTTCGTCGAGCTCCATTCGAATGAAAGGCAACACCAACAACTTAGAGGGAGAAACGTTTGCGAGGAATGAGAAATAAAGAAGAAAAGAGAGAGAGAAGAGAGAGCGGGGAAAAAATGGTTGGCAATTTTCGTTCGCCCAAATCCATTGCCGATGAACGCTAGTGTCAAAAGGGAATCCGCCTCTTCTCCTATTCCACACATACACCACACAGACATTCTCTGTTCGTTCGCGCTAAACGGGTGTCACGTGTAAAAGAAGGCAGTTGATAGGCCAACTATTATTTGGTGTTTGGAAAATCATCAGCATTGCTGGCATTCCGCCAGCAGTGTTCTTTTGATCACATGACCCGTGAAGGAATGCGCGCGGCTTGAAAATGTCGATCGTAACGTCAGGGTTATCAGTTGCCTCCACGACGGCTATTTGAATTAATAATATAAAGGCAGTTTTCGAACGGGAAGGTTCGCGATGAGGCTATCGTATCAGTTATTCGAGTTAGCCCTACGAATTACTCGTTTTCCTTTGAGCCTCTTTCATAGACGTATGCCTAATAATGGTGGCTTTCGCGCGTGCGCCGGCCGTTTTTAATTTCACACATGTCTTCCTCACATCCCCTATCAGTCTTCAAGCAGAAAATGAACGATTGTCAACGGCAGCCAGGAAGGTCTCTTAGGCTCTCCGCTCCCGCAATTCACACTTTCTGCTAATGACCAAGACGAAGATAAACAATGTGCTTCGGAATGGGCCTTTTTCACCTTTACGAGACTTCAGAAATGGCGGCGTCCTTAGCAGATTGAAAACGAGGCTGACGGGTGAAATTCACACACGGGAAAGCACTGTATGTGCTAATTTATAGATTAATAAAGACGTAACTGTTTAATCACTAGATTTTAACTCAGGATATTTCACGGATTCACTTGATGGATTAAGATTAGTTAAGAAGGAGGCTATTCCAAATAAATTTGTGTTGCGAAATAGACCAAAACGAATGACTAAAGAAAATTACTTCAAAAATCACTATACTATCATTACTTTTATTTATTTATTTATTTATTTATTTATTTATTTATTTATTATTTCGTTAATTAATATTAAAATTTGATATATATTATATTGAATATAATTCATGAATTTAACATATACCTTTTGTATAATAAATTTTATTAATTGAAATCAATTAAAATTATATTGGGATGTTATTCTTTTTATTATTTTTTTATTTTCATTTTTTGTTTTTATTATTTGTTATACTTTTATATCAATATGGCAAGATCAATTAATTAATGGATCTTAATAATATTTTACATATTGCATATCTGTGTGCAAGTAACAATATAAATGTAAACGCACTGGCAATGATTGTGTACTGCAATCCATGCAATGAAAATAATAACACATATGACAAAAAGTTAAAAGAGATAGTTTAAGAATCTCCTTCCAAAATCCAAGTTTATGACGAACGTCAAGACTACCCAATATGACTATTTGACAGAATAAATAAAAGTTCAAGTATTTAAGAGAATTTACCAAAACGCATCAGAGAAAAAAGCTTTTAAAGCAAGAATCAGTAAGATGAAATCGGCCTATTTCCTCACCAAAGATATCTATAAGAAGTCAATATCATTCAACGCTAAACTTTGGCACTAAACAACAGTAATATGTCCAGAAGCACTTTATACAGAAAAATGTTAACTCAAGAACTGAAGTTAGCTGAAAGAAAAATATTAAGAAAAATGTTGGGGTCAATATTTAAAGTACGTCGCAACAATGAAATATATACACATACTGAAACAATTACTGATACTGTACCGTTAGGAAAAGGAGAATAGTTTTTTATGAAAATCTTGAAAGAATAAACCCCAATAGGCTCACAGGAAAAATTTTCAAATATATGTCAAAATTGAAACTAGCCAATACTTGGATAAATGAAACACAAAAGGACATAGAAGAATTACAAATTTCACAAGCAGACATATAAAAACGTACACCACATGAAACCGAGTTGGTACAGTCAAAAAGCTTTCGGGAAAAAATGAAGAATTAAAACGGCGCATTTTGGACTCCGGAAAGGAATAATAATGAGTTGAAAAGAACATAGTCCATTGCGGGTTATTCAACAACACAACAACAACGACGACAAAATAAACCTCATTTGTCAAATGAATTTGAAGTAATGATCGTCATTGAAGAAGGAACTGAAAATTTTTATAAATGTCCTGGAAATTGTAATTTGCATCTTGAAAACAATGAACGGTTTGATTTGATCAACAGTTTCCAGATTTCTCTCGGTTCCTTAAGCCTTGGATCTAACAATTTCTTTTACATCCTTCAATGATATCTGTGGTATGCATTTAAAAAAAGGGACTGAATAAGCATTCATTCCTTCGCAGCAAGCTGCGCTTCACCAGTCAGCCTCGCTTTCGATCAAGCATGAGCGCGGCCATAATCTCGCGCTTTCTCGTTTGAAAAAGGCCCATATTGCTCAAGGTGACGCCTTTGTCTCGCTCTTGTTACATTCCATCGTGAAACCACGCCATTCTCTCTTCAGGTTGCTTGTTTTGAATGAAGTTTATGAAGTTTTCACTCATATCTTTTGTCAACTGGTAAATGGAACTTTGTTGTCACTTTCTAATCTTCTATATATATAAAGAAGGATGTTTGTGGGTCTGTCTGTGGGTCTGTACGTTTTTTATACAAATCTACAGTTTTATTCCGATCTTGATAAAATTTCGCATACATGACCTTCAAAGCATGAGGAAGGTCACTGTCTACCTCAGATTTCGGAAAAATAATAAATATCGATAAAAAATCGATATTCATGGTTATGGCAAGGCATATTAATGAGAAATATCTCATGACCAACAATGCAAGGCAAAGTTTGTACAACAATAGGTATCAACAATGGTATCAACACGCAATTCACAAACGCTCTGCATGGACCAACAATCAATATCTCATGACTAACAATGAAAGGAAAAGTTTGTGCAAGTGTAATTATCCCGGGCAACGTCGGGTACCTCTTCTAGCCAGTTATATAAAGAACTTTTTCTAACAACCTCTTTGTATCTACGAGGGGCGATTGATAAATAAGGTCTCCATGGCTGTAATTTTTTTATTTGTTAACCGATTTTCAAAATTCTTTTTGTATCTTATACTCACATTTGTCCTCTAAGTAATGCACTATTCACTTTTCGACATAGTCCCCATTCCTTTCCAAGCATTGCGCCAAAGCGTGAACCCGTCGGAGAGGAATTCCGGAGTTGTTGTCGACACCAGGATTGAATGGCAGCGTTTACCTCGCCGTCAGAACCAACTCATGTCCCTTAAGGGGCTCTTTCCTCTTTGGGAAGTGTTGAAAGTCGCAATGTGCAAAGTCTTTCATTTTTGAACTGCAATTTTTCATCTTTGAACTGTAGGCGCTGCAACGCCTCTGGTGTGTGGTGACTCGTGTGCGAGCGGACGTTATTGTACTCCAGAAGAGGGTCCAAAGCTGCCATTCAATCCTGGTGTCGACAACAACTCCGGAATTCCTCTCCGACGGGTTCACCCAACTAGTCACGCGTTGGCGCAATGCGTGGAAAGGGATGGGGGCTATGTCGAAAAATGAATAGTGCAATACATGGAGGACAAATGTGAGTATAAGATACAAAAAGAATTTTGAAAATCGGTTAACAAATAAAAAAGTTACAGCCATGGAGACCTTATTTACCAATCGCCCCTCGTAATTCCTGAAGTATAAATTTTGTTGTCCGGGTAAAAGAAGATTGTATCGTACGTTGAATTGAGCTGTCTTTCCCAGTAGTACGTTATCTAGAAGATTCTTTAATAAAAAGCTTAATACACTAATTTCATTTACCCTTCTTCTGTGGTTAGAGTTTCATTTTTTCGCCAATACAATTTACGAGGGGGAGTCAAACTTAAGTTAGCAAAATAGGATTTATTGTCTACCTAATCTAACTTCAACTAAACTAATCGTCACCCTTCTTAAGACTAAAATATTTCTTCTTGTCCTCGCTACTACTCGCTTCAAAACCGTGGCTGCTGAATACTTCTGACGCTATTTCGGGCATCGCAATTGATACGGCCATTTTTGCAGTGCAGGATTGCGCAGAGTTACAATGTCTTCCGGCGACACAGCTATCTGCATCGTTTACGAAAACAACGTCTTTCTTGAATTGTTAACAAAGTTGTAAGCCTGAACCTTACGGATACAGCCTTCTATGTAAACCTCGGATATCTGTCGGGTTCTCACCTTTTTGCGTGTAAGAAACAGGTGACTCATCGCACTTCTTCCCTTAAGTAAGTTTCCAGCAGACTCACCATTTTCGAAGCTGTCGGGTTCTTATTATAACATCAATGAAAGCGTAGGTTAGGGTCAAAAGCACTCATCGCAGTGTTGGTGCAGTATTCAGATTCTTTGTTACTGGCCTCATTTTATAACTTTGGCTTAACTCGCTCTCTTAATAAGTTTGAATATTTCTTCTGCATTGTTCCGCCTGCTGCTAGAGTTTGATATTTTCTTCCATGTTAAAAGATGTTTGATTCGGTTGGTCTTTCAAAAAACCCCAATAGATTTTAAGATTGTGTAGAAAGGCCTTATTCATATAAAGCTGTTACTTTTACGTATCTACCTAAAAGAATACTGGAAAGAATTTATACAAGGTACAGTAATACAAAGTGAATGGTACAACAACATCTAGTGATCTAGAAATATATCTAGAAATATCCGGATCCGGATCCGGATCTCGGATATCGGATATCGGATCCGGATTTCGGATCTCGGATCTCGGATATCGGATCCGGATTTCGGATCTCGGATATAGGATCCGGATTTCGGATCCTTTCGCTGGATGCATATTAAGACTAATTAGGACTTAAGAGGACTAGGCTATCACTTAATAAAAGCATTTATAAACTGCTTTCAGAAAAAGTTTGCATATACACAATTTCCTGATATAGGATCCGAATTTCGGATCTCGGATCCAAGATCCGGATCTCAGATCTCGGACCCAAGATCCGGATCTTGACATCACTAACAACATCTATAATGAATTTATTTCACAAAAACGAAATAACATTCGGCAACATTACGAATTCCACCATTTCCAAAATGCTCACTAGAGACATTATTATTCAAAACTGCGGCATCAGCAAATGAAAAAGCTTAATATGTAATGTCAGCAACATTTTGCTGTGCTTCTTCTCAGCGTAAGCATCCTATTTCCTGAAACTGTTTTACCTATCTTTTAACGTTGAGACGGTGAGGTTTTTCTTTCGCATGGTTTGGTCCGCAACTGTGTGTGAAACAACAGCTACTGATTAGGTTTGGCTAACAATAGCGGATAAGAGAATATGACTCTCAATAAGGATTCGTGGCTAAAACCTCGTGGTCGGTTTTTTTTCCTGAAGAAGCGACACTCGTGGCGGTTTTTCGAACTCCAACATCTTGCACTGTATTGTGTAAATCTGTTATGCTGTTTGATGTAAGTGATGAAATTTTTCTCTTTAAATTTCTGGTTCATATTCGGCTATTTCTAGGCCACTTTCAGACAGAAATTTGTTGCTCTTCCAGCGCCAATTCTTCATTAAGTCACATTGGGCTAAATTCAGTAAACCGCCGCGAGCGTCGCCTCTTCGGAAAAAAAAATTGTAGCCACGAATTCCTATTGAGAGTCGTATTCCCTTCTCATTTATTCCTGTTTTTGCGTATTCTAAACGTTTTCTTTCGCTGATGCTGCCATTTTGAATAACAGTATTTCTAAAGAGTATTTCGAAAGCGGCGGACTTCTTCAGGGCCGGACGGTTAACTTTGCGGGCCCTGGGCTAACCAATAGCTTTTTAATTTAAGTTGTTTTTATTTTTTCACCGCGGGAAGAGGGCCCTTTAATTGAAGGGGACCTTGGACCATAAAGACCATGCCTAAATCCGGCCCTGGACTGTTCAGAGTTACTAAATGAAATTTGGAGAGATAACCTTTCATGTAATTTCGGTTTTATGAAATAATTCATTATAGAAGTCTTTGCTATGTTTTCTTTTTGTGTACCATTAGTTTTGAATTACTCTGTATATAGCTTTTGATATTTTTTAAAGATGTAACAGATTCGAAAATTCCAAAAAATTTTAAATTAAATTTTTTTTTTAAATTTTTACAGTGTTATCAAAATACAGAATCCGGAAGTTGGATTTGTATTCCATTTCGAAATATAAAACCGTAAAAGATCCATGAAAACTAATAGACATATCCCTCTCCCCATTATTTTCTTTTTAAAAAACTCCATCATTCATCAACTTTATCCAATTCACGAATAAAATGAGGTAATATAGAACGGGTGCCATGAAAACTCCCCTTTCATGAGACAAAATAAGAATAATAAATTGCGTTATTCCTTGACAGATTTTTATGTAATTTGAGTCGTATTTTTAAAATCCCCATCATCCCCTCCTTCCGACAGGCAAATAGTAATGAATAGAGGCCGGAAAATAGGCTTACGACGAGTCCGAGGAGATTAAGGAAGCACCCAGAGAATGGGTTGAAGAACAAAAGGGAGAGCATCCATAGAAAGAAGGGAAATGGTTATGTGATACTGGAGCCAAGTTAAAACCTCACTACCACCACCACCCTCCAATCTACCCACCCCCCTTCCAACCTTCATAATTGGCACCAGTCGAGTCGAGAGAGAGAGAAAGAGAGGGACGACTGCGTATTGAACGTATTGATTGTTCGTGTTGCTGATTCATGTCTTGTGGCCACTGCTTTCACTCTTCCCCTCGTGCAGACGGCGATCTTTTCGACCGAGAAGGATCTTTTCGACGGACCCCCAACCCATCAATCAATGACCCAACCCTAGTTTACCACTTTGATTCGTTGACTGATTTCCCTTGTATTTCTCCCCAATTGCATTTTGCCTTTGAACGAACAAGGATTGGACTTGTCGCGGGACAAAAGATTACTTTGTTGAGCGTATCGTTTTACCAAGCTTAGTCTTTTAAACAAATATGTACACGGCTAATCCAGTATATTTACCAACTGTGTCTGCTCATAATTAATAATTATCCTACTTGTTTACTTAAACTTCCTGCAATGCTTTTAACTATTGAAGCTGTAACATTTGCTATTCCTTTGCTTTGGCTGTACTACTATAAATGTGTATAGACATTTTTGGTTGTGCCAATATTATTCTTTAACTTCTCTGGTTCATGCCAACACAGTATTGTGAAAATGCATTTTTTATTCGGTTTATGTGTGCATTTTTCTTCGTGTCAGGGCATAATGACACCTTAACTGGTTTTTAAATAAAAATTAATAATTTAACAGTTATTAATTTAAAATATGTTTACCATTGTGTGAAAATTTTTAGCCTCTTACATTCACTATGAATAAGAGATCAACTGATGAGTTCTGTGAAACAGTACGTAGTGCGAGACAAAAGTTCCAATAAAGATACTCTTCTGTCTCAGGGAAGCATGCTAGGCCTCCAGATATCATCTCCAATATCACTAAGGAAATATTAGTCTAGACATAGAAAATCTGTTTGTTTTCATTGTGCGATTTTGTGAAGTTATTTCAGGCCTTTTTACGATCGGCGTTCTACAAAAGCAATTTGCCCTACAATGAAGGAATTTGTCCTTTTTGGAGACCTTTGAAAGCGAAGATAAGCTATTCTGATGAGATCTTCTGTCGTCTTGTCTGGTGCACTCCGCCTCCTGCTGCTATTCTTTTTCCCTATCGACCCGGTCTTCAAAATGGTTTTAATCCAGGCATTAATCAACCTTTTATCTGGTGATTGTCTTTCATAAGTTAACCTCTATCTCCTTTAAACAGTGATCGGCGATTTTGTTTCGGCAAGCCAAATTTCAATCTTTTGCTCTATGCATCTTATAAGCAGTTTCTGCAATAAACGAATACACGAGATAAAAGTTATGTAACAAGCTAAAAACAATATATGATCATGCTATTATGTTATAAAGTTATTAAATATTGTTATGATACAAATCTTTTTATGGACATCTTGTTTATTTCAGATACGGTCTTAGCGAGCACATTAATTATATTTGGACAGTTTTAAAACTATCTCTCATAGCATATTATACATCACAGTCGTAGATAAATAAAATAAAGTACCTACATAAATGATAATTCATCCCCAGTATACATAAATTACAAAAGGAATACATACACAAAATTACTATGTGTACAGATATCACACGCAAAATAAAACGCTTTTGGGGAAATAGTGAACATCAGCACTAGCAGTGTGGAGAACATCATCCATGATAAGCTGAATTTCAACAAGATCTGTGCTAGATGGGCCCCTAAGCAACTCTCCGAGGATCACACGTGGTTCCTATCGTTCTTTCTACCAATGCACAAAATGCTGGCAACATTGGCTATAAACAGACATGTATGCAAAACTTACAGAAAGCCACAATCCTAAACATTTGTTACATGATAAAGAAATTCCTACATAGAGACATTAATACTTCCACTAATATAAAACATATCCTGTAGTATCTTTTAGCTAATATTATGAGACACCTAAGTAGCAAGCGAATCGGGGATATGAAAATCATCATGCGCTGGATCCTTGTAAGGACACTGTATTAGCATTATAATTGTTACGGGATTCTATTTTGGCGACCTCTTTCGAGTGTTTTGCAAATTTTCATTATTTTTAAAATTCCTATTCCTATTATTACAACATTAAATGAGAATTTATTTTAAAGCGCACGATAAGTGAGTAAACGTAAAGGGAAATAGACGGGAAACCTTAGAGGGTTTTTTAAACACCAGCAAACCTCTATATGTAATTTAATTAAAAATGAAAATAGGAAAAAAGACATTTCTGCAACCTGGTTCGATCCCACGCTGTAGAAATGTCTTTTCAATTTGCAGTCTTTAATTAAATAAAGATTAAATTTCACAGTCAACTTCTTTACTTTAAAGAACAAATGAAAGGCCCTGTTACTGTAATTTTTATTGCTATTAATTCATGTAATGTTTAAAAAATAATTAATTTTTAATGTTTACAATAAATTCAGAAACGTGTATGTTTAAATTAAATTACATCTTTTTTTTAATTTTTTTAATTTCTAGCAGATGTATCCACGCGTTTCGGCCATTAGAGTTTATAGCGATTTCTTATTAATGAGGTGTTAAAATAAAAATCTTTTTTAAAAACGTGAATTTCCGCTCCGAATAAACTGCTTTACGAAAAGGATAAGAACGTTAAATTTTCAATTGGTTTTCCTTTCCCTCGTTTCTATAAATTTGATTACAGTATTCAAAAACGGAGACGAGTGGACGCAATGTCAACTTTGATAAATTCCCTGTTGTTTGAAACTAAACAAAACTACGGTATCGTCTATAAAATTATGTTCCACCGTCCAATAATTGTAAACCAAGCCCCATTATTGATTCCCCATCTCCCTCTACTTTCTACATCCCAACCCCCATTACCCGAAAGTCGTCTTTTTTTTCCTGTTTGGGGATTTATATTTATTTACTCTGTTTTCCCCCGTTTTAAAAAGAAAGAAAGAAAATAAAAACCTCTTTGGTGAATTTTCCCCTTGTTACGTGTAAAGATTGTCTCCAGCAGAGACCGCTGTCACTCTCTAAAATTTAATCCGTCTTTGACAGACACAGTTGTCGTCCAACCCCCACGCCCATCCTCTTCCATTTACCCCACACTTTCCTCGCTTCCCTCCATCTCTTTCCCTTGTCTCTTTATTCTGTGTGTCTTTCTGTCTGTCCTCCTTCTTTCTCTCTTTGATTTCTACCAGATGAGTCGAAAAAGAAACAGCGATAGTGGTCAGTTTTAAGTCCTGTTCTTCCTTTTGAAACATGGAAAGAATATTGAATCTGTAAACTAAAATTTAAGAAAAAAATTTCTTTTGTGCTGTTTAAACGTTTCACAATCCCCACCCACTTTACTCAGAGATTTAGTAACGCATGAAATAATGGAAATTCATTAATCTCTTAACGTACATTTATTTACTTATAGCATTAGGGATAATTAACGACTATAAAATTAAATGATTTAAAATAACAACCATATGCTCAAAGATCAATATAACTAACCAAAGTTAATAGTCAATAAAATCTTTTAAAACAAAAGTTTAGAATTCAAAGTTCCTTAATTTATTTTGTTTATCCATTACATACAGAGTGATTAAAATTAAACTTTCCCTGCTTAACCGTCAATATGTGGTTAATGCGCTATTGCGCGAACAGTATCCATAATGTGAAAATTGTCAAAGACATAGGGAAGAGGAATAATGAGTAAGCAATTTCATAGAAACAATTTTAACGCGTTGCCAAATTATACAGTATTCCTTGTGACGTAGTGTCCGTCAGACTATAAAGTGTGAAATGGCACCCATTAGTGTCCAGGACAGTCTAAAAGCTGCACGGCTGCTCAAAGCATCTTGTTGATATTTCTCTTGTTATGCTTCTCTTCAGATCAGCACATCTGTGAACGTTCCCCTGATAACCTTGTCTTACCAGAACCACAACAAATCTTTTGGCCCACTATCTGGACATTATTTATACAAAGTTTGGTACCATTACTATAAGTAATGGCTAAGTTAGAGAAGGGAAATTTAGGGTGGGTTAAGTAAGGAAATTTAATTTTAACCATCCTGTACTTTAAAACATTTTTTGCAACGTGAAGAGAATAACACAGAGAGATACTACATTACATTATTAAAAATCGTCTGAAAAGGAATCTTTTCCTTGTGTCAATCGCATTAAAAGGAATTTTGCTTTCAAGGTAAGTTAAAATACATTCGGGGGTTCAAAACGAAATCTTTGAATATTTATACATTTAATCTGTTTGAGCGAAATTGGTAATCACTTGTCGATAAAATGAGCAAGATGAAGAGGGTCAGTGAAAGCTCTCTATATTTCTTTAATTCTTGCTCTGTGGATATGTGTCGAAATGACTGGTAGTTCAGTTTTGTTGCAAAAACCTATAATCGATTCATAATTCTTTAATGAAAAAGCTGCTCTTAGTAATCTTTTGTAAGCTATTTTAATTCGGCCTACTACAAATTTTGCTGTGGAAGACCAAAAAATGATCATAGATTCGAATTTTGGAATTAGTTTTTTAAATTAGTTTTTAAATTATTATGGTGAAAGGATAATTTAATAACTTCTGTCCAGATCCTCGTTTGTCGGTTACGGAAACTTATATCAATCATCGCAACATAATAAATTCTAGCAAGTCGCTCGAAGCAGTATTTTCATCGCAACGTAATTCTGTTAAAGTTATTCACAGAAGGAGCTGATTTCTTCGTGTGTTTTCTCTAATTTAAACTGCTTTTGTATTAGATGTATTTAAAACACACGGGAGAGAATTTTGTTTGATAAATAAACAAAATAAAAGAAGGTGATTTGGTGCTCAGATTTAGTAAAACATCCGTCTCTAGGAAGTTTCTGCAGTGCTTTTTAGGTTCATTTCTATTGTTATTTAAAGCTTAGTCAACCGAACGGAATTACATTAGCCTGGAAGCTATAAACAAGCGGCATCTGGAGGCAAGAAACTCAGGCTTCTTGTACTTCATTTGCCAAATTAACATTTTAATTTAATTTTTATTGAAATATGGACTAGATAGATATACACTACAACTGTATTAATATGGACACATGTATTTACGCTGAAAAAATAACTGTTTAAAGTCTATTATCTGTAGAATGTAAGTGTAGAAGATTAATACATAAATTTCGTGTTCTTCACTTAAAATATATTCACAACTTCAGGATAATTCTCTAATATTCTATTTGCTTTTAGAGCATTATCCTCTTTTGCTTTGATAAAGGATAGGCTCTATCCGAAACGTCAGCTTTTTATTTTGATTTAGATTAATTATTTTTGTTTATTATACCTTATTTTTTATCTAATTTGTATTTTTAATTAATATTTATTATTCATGTATGTTGAAATAAAGATTGAGATGTAGGTTGCATTTTGAACTTAAAGAATTCAACTGATACTCTTGAAAAAATTTTCGAGAAAAGCATATTTGATATTGAAAAACAACACTTGATTTTTATGCGAATTTATATTTTTGAAAAATTGAAAATTGTCTATTGAAAATTGTTATAAGTCCGTTATTGAAACTGTGAAAGTAGTAAACAAATAATCAAATAATTATGGTTTATAACTATAGCCGGTATGGTTTTGCATTTATGAATACAGTTCTGGAATGTGTCATATTATTAACATTATACGGCAGTCCTTATGAGCTTTTCAAATGCTCCGCCTGAAATTCAAAAATTGGCTGTCCTGCATAGCCTATAAAAAAACTTACAAAAAGAATGCTTATTATTAACACCCAATATTTCTAAATTTTTTATCAACAGTGCAGTATCAACAAGCACTCTATTGCTCATAATAATATTTACTTTTTAATAGAAAAAAAATCATTTAAATTTTGTTATCTCTATAGAGCCAAATGCTTATAGATGCTTTTAGATAGTTTTTTGAGTTTTTTTGGAACAGAGAAAACTCGAATCCAAAGCACATAGATTTTTTCGCAAAAATTAAACATTAGCTTATACATTAAGCGTTCTTTTAGTTAAAATTATATTAAATAAATTAATTTTGTAATAATCAAAACTACTAGTCCAAATAGAAATTCGAGTATTTCAATTAAGTTTTCAAAAAATGATCATAATCCCTTTACTTCGTCTCTGAATAAAAGTTTAATATTAAATACGAATATCTCTTGTAAAAAACACATAAAATTTCTTAAAAACAAAGGGGGCTTCTAATTCTCCATTCAGATATTTAGAAATTAAGGTGACGCATTAATATGCTGAATTTTTTTAACGTTTTCTCTTAGGAATTGGGTAGGCGAAAGGCTGTCTATTTTTTTTTTGTAATTTCAAAGGATAATAATTATAAAATTGAATTGTTGAATAATTTTTAATTAAGCTCTTTCGATTTTTCTCTTTTGTCTGATAATTTTGAAAATAATAGCGTTCGTTAGGTGTTAGCACGGTGAATTTTTTTCCCTTCTTTTAACCCTCTTTTTTTAAATTCAAGTATTTTTATTCTTTATTGCCTTTTGGCTCTGGCTAAATTCCAGAAATTTTTGAAGTTTAACTTAATTATCGGCGAATTTGATTAAACCCGGAAATTACTCGAAAATGCATCTTTGATTGCCTGCTAATGGCAACAACAGTTTTCAACGGGGAGTTAGAAAGACGGGCTTTAAAAAAAGAATAAAAACGATAGACAGCTAAGTATTCAGCAAGAAAAAAGAATGTGTACTTAAGAAAACTTATAAGAGGTCATTCAAGTTCTAAAGATGTGAGATTATTTTGTTACCAATTTTCGTGACATAAATATTCTTAAAAATTCTTGAGTAAGATTGAAAAATAAAAAAAAAAAAACTAAGAAAGTAAAGATGAGCACGTTTTGTGTAAACGTATGGCATATCATTTGGTGTTGAGACATTTCCTAAAAGTCGGATTTGATACTAAATAATGTTTCGTTTTTATAACTTCTGTCTGATTTTTTAAGAGATCTGATTCCCTTGTTTCTGCAACCACCGAATGAATTTCGAATAGAAACAAACTTCAGCAAATCTTACGAGAGGGCACCCAGGAACTACTTCAAGTCGTGACAAAAATTCCTGGAACGTTATGTCAAAATCTGAATGGAATGCTTAGAATGGGATGGGGTTGATTAATATTTTGGATAGTAATGTATTTTTTCTAGTAGAGGAGTTTTTAGATACCCACCTTTAAATCTTTATTTCTTCTTTAATCTTTAGATTGTAGAATTCAATGGTTGAATCCCGCTATAAGAATAGATATTTAATTATTTAAATTCACCATCTTATACAATATAATGTCACAGCAAGCTATAGGATATTTGTTGAAAGATGGTAATATATGTAGTTTGTTAAAATTACCGAGACTTGTAGCAGGTACATTTTTGCAAAAGATATTCGACTTGTCAGTATATCGTATGGAGCTTAACATATGAACGATAACTTAATTCGATATGAATAAAGGCGGCCCAATAATATATTTATGTAATCGTCCAATTTGGAAGATGTTTTGTTAACCAGTCTTTTAAGATGTATAAAGCGTGATTTTATAGGTTAAGGTCTTTGGATGTTTTAGTAGGTTGTTCAGTCGAATCAGTCGTGAAATTATAAACTTAGGGATAATAATTACATAGTGTGATTCCATGCGTCAATCTAAGGAAAAAGTTCCGTATCGAAAATGTCTAAAACTCAAGATTTAGTGGCTAAAAATGGTGCCGTTACGTCATTTATGAACTTTCTGCACCAGCACTTCACATAATGAACTGCTCTATGGCACGAGAAAACTGCGGCAATTGTTGAGATTAAATGACGTTTTCCGTCAGCTTCGCGGAAACTTCGCGTGACGTTTAGACCCTTAAAATTTGGGTTTTGAACATTTTGCATATGGAACTTTAAATTTGTTAACATCCAAAGGACCGTGCTAGGTACTTATTATCCCTCATTTTATGAACACCCTATATGTTCGAAAGGTAATTTACATGGACATGAATCCCTAATATCTTATGAGGGTTCGAATAGTAATTCGCCATTTATATGAGAAAGACCTTCATTTTAACTTTGTTTTAAATAAATTCTTCAGAAACTACTCTATTTCTTGCTGTATGACATTAACGGAAGATAATAAATTACATATCAATAAAAGTTTTTCGATTTAATCTAATAATTTATTAAGAAAAAGGGGTCGGAAATTAAATTTGCTCTCTGGTTCTTCCCTTGCTGCTCTTGAGGAAATAGTGGAACATGAAGTCGTTTTCTGCCGCGAGAATTTTCCAAAAATCTCGTCGCCGAAAGAAGAACTTTCGATTCTAGTCTCGATCGACTCTACCTATTGCAGATTTCGCTACCTTTGCAGAATTTGTTCAGCCTGGCGCGAAAATACACAAACTGGTAGAAACATCGAAACATGATTCCAAAGTCCCTTCGTATTTTGTTTGGTCCCAACGGATCGGAAAAATGGCGTCCCTCTCGATCGCAAGAGGTGCGAATGAAGGTTCTTCGTATATTTTATAAAATTTGGCATCGAATTGAAAAATTTTACATACGCTAA
Source organism: Rhysida immarginata (assembly GCA_023313115.1). Lineage (NCBI taxonomy): Eukaryota > Metazoa > Arthropoda > Chilopoda > Scolopendromorpha > Scolopendridae > Rhysida > Rhysida immarginata. The sequence continues at coordinate 2,560,026 of JAHWFO010004243.1, read as the reverse complement.
ATAATTACTGATATTTTATCTTTTGTTTGAAATAAAATTATATATGTCTGTTTAATATTCTGCCTGAAGTCTTAAATAGAAACACTGATAAACGATGGGGTTTCTTTTTTCGAAACACTGATAAAGATTTGTTTTTATTCCCCAACTATATTTATACTTCAGTATTGTTTCAATGAGTCTTGTCCATAGATTCGAAAGCCCAGTGCTGCCTCACTAAGAAATTGCATCACAAAGCAAGTGCTCAAAGTGCTGACAAGAAGGAATTATTTTTTTCATATACATATATTTCAGGATTGTATTTAATTCAGTATTTAATGTCACTAACTTAATCAAATAAGGGAAAACAGCAATAAATTAAGCAATAAATGTGATTGCGTAATATGTAATTCGGGTAAATCTTAAGCAATTTTAGCCTTACTTTTAACGACAAGCGAGGGAAAAAGCAGAGGAGCGACGTCCGACGGAAAAATGTTGAAGAGCAAAAATTAAATTTGATATTTAAATTAAAAAAGAAGCAATAATTATTCTATGAAGGAAACGATAATTCGCGTGCAATGAGTGATGCCATTTTCATATTCATTTAATTTGAGCTCAAACAGATCTAATTATTCAAATGAAAAGCGAGAGAGAGAGACTGAGAGAAAGAGAAAAGAGAGAGTAATGCGTTGTAAACATAAAAGAGTTTTCCACTCAGTCAACAATTAAATCTACAAGCAATTAAGATGAAGAGCTTAAAAAGAGAGGTTTTTAACTGAAAAAAACGTTTAGTGAAGTTAAAAAAAGAAGAAAAGAAAAGAAAAGTTGAATTAAAAACATCTTTATATTAATGAAGTCGAAGGAAAACAAGGAAATAGTAAGCAATTAAACGAAAAGGCAATGGGCTTTAGATTTCTCTAAATTTATAGAGGGAGAGGGAAGTTTTTATTGAAACATTAATAATTGTTTTATTAGGAGCTTTAGCATAAACGCTACTTATAAGAATGCACCCTTGGTCTGTACGTTTATCCGGCCGTCCGTCCGGCCGCCGTTTGCACGATAACTTGAAAACGAATTAACTTTTTCAAATTCTGTTTTCAGAAATATGACCATGAAAGTCTTAGCTCGGCCGTATCAACTTTTCAGAATTTTTCGTGGATCCCTTCAAGTTGAATTCACGTGCTAAATCAATGAGTGTAAAGAATACAAAGATAAAGGCATGTCATATAACAATCGATTTGTCAAGAAGGAATACATTGTTACTTTCTGTTCATCTTTTAAGCATTACTAACATCGGCTTACAAATAAAATCGCTTTGTCGACACACGATTGCTCAAGTGCTCATAATCTATAATATTAAATAGCGGAAGAATGGTGCTACTTATTGGTTTTATAATGTCAGTCCTTCATAATTTCTACATTTTTTGAGATAGAATGTTGAAATTCGGAATGTAGCTTATTATGGGCATGCCCATCTGCATTATTTAGTTTGGTTTTGATTGGTACACTGGGGTCGGAATTACGGGGGTGGGATTCAGGGAGGGCAACATATCTCTGTGCTATTTAGGTACGTAAAGGCGTGAAATTCGATATCCAGATTCCTCTAGGCAAGATCTACAGTACTATTAAGTTTAGGCCCAAC
>JAHWFO010004243.1:2527175-2558308 GCA_023313115.1 Rhysida immarginata | reverse complement strand
GGGGGGGGGGGGTAATTTCTTTTTAATAAATGCATAAATGTATTTCTGCTTCACTGCTAAAGCTCCTCCTTGGAATGTTTACAAGATTTTATTTTTAATTATATTTTTAATTTTTTTAATTATCATCACCATGAAGTAAAATTGTTTTACTTTCATTTTATTTTTGCTCTACCTCATTCTCTTTTGTTATGATGTGACCTTTAAGAAAATGCGTCTTCGTCGTTGATTGCAAATTTTTGTATATATAGAGTCATTTCTCCTTAACTTAGCCGACTTTGGATGATTGTCACTTCAAGTCAAGCCCATTCTTCACCAACAATTATGTTCTATGTATTTTCCCTGATTCCTGGCAATAGCCCGGCAGCGTAATTTCCATGCTAGCAGATTTCTTGCAGGAGGGCGAGAGGAATTTCTTTCCAAAGTGCAGCGATGGTTTCGGGGCGACGTCTTCCGAGACTTCTTTTGAGAAGACCTAAGCCACAAAAGTTCATGGGGGACGCGCCAGGTGACTTGACAGGGATAGAAGAGAAGGTATTGCACGTATGCCGATCTGTTCTTCCATTTGTGCCATGAAATCCTGAGTTGAGCGCTCGGTGTGGCTGGACGCCTTATCATGATGAACACAAATTTTGTTGCTATCATCTCCGTAGAACGCAGGGATTTATTCCGTGTAAAGAGGTTTCCAAATGTTCCCCTGGTAGTAATTTTCATTCACTTTAGCTTTCTTCACCCGACGAAGTTGCAACCGTCCTTTTGAGTGGTACCCCGCCGCCACCATGAAGCATTTCGGAAAACTTTCACATTTGCGCACCCAATTAGGCCAGCCTTTTGCATCCGCTGGACGGTAGGAAATTGCACGAACCTTACCACAGTCTGTGAGGTAAACCGTGACCACCGAGAGAGAAGGCCTCCGCATTGAAACTTGATACATTGTTACATCATCATAGATAGTGCAAATTCAGGGCTTTTTATTGGTAGAAATACGAGAAACAAAGCCCTGTCTATGGTTTGCGCGCGAAAGGTTGTCTTCGGAATGTTTGCGGGCGTTGGTTTTGCGTTCACGGATGTGACGTTCATTAAGAGCATGAACCTTGGCTTTATGGAACTTGCACAGGCCTAAGTTACGTTTAATTATGCGGTTTACCGTTGACTCAGATGTTACTGCCTTCTGAGCCATGGCCTTCTGTGTCGGAGGGTTTTCCTGTGCTACCATCTGAACTTTTTGACTGTGTCAGGTGAACGGCTGGGATGAGATCTCTTCCGAGGTAGCTTTTCATGGGTGAACTTTTCGAGAACGCCCGAATTACGTATGTCAGCCAGAATGGAGTTAACAGCAGCCTTCGCTAACGAAATTTCTTCCGGCGCTCATACGTAATCTCATCAAAAAACATAAAATTTTCTAGTCAGGTGAATTTTCTGCGCTCTTTTCCCAAACAACTGATTTACATAGGCTCGGGCGCATTCCATTGCTGGGGAGGGATGTTCAAAATCGGCTAAATTAAAGAGAACTGGTCCTCCGTAATCAATGGGAAGGTAAATCTACATAAGATACCAAGTTAGAGTAATTTTAAAATAATTGATATATGAGAAATTCTTAAAAACGTTTGATAAAAGATGTTTATATGATAAAAACAAATAAAAATAACTTATCAATTAAGAGAACGCTAAAAAGGCAACGAAGGCATAAAAAATTTTGTCCCACAGCAGAAGTTTGGCTTCGACCTACGACATAGAGCGAGGTTTAATAATTTAATTAATCAAAAGATCCATTTTGTCTTTAAATAGTAAAATGGTTATATCGTGGTTAAAAATAGTTATTATCGTGAAAATTGCAATCTTTCCGAAAAAGACCCGAGATGGTTCTGAAGACGTTGAATTAAATCAAGTGATGAAAACTCTATAAGTATTATTATCACCAGTTTTTGATTTATTTATGTTTTTTAAATGGAGTTTTCAAACTGTATAATGACAAATCTTAAATTCGACACTTTACATAATTTCAACTTAAAATTTAAGGAACTTACGAAGTTTAGTAGTGAAATAGAAAGGCAGCAAAATTATCATTAGATGAACTGCTTTGTAGAAAATTCTATGAACTTTAACAAGAAAGGAAAAAAACCCCACTATTTCACATAAATTTATTTTCACACTTTTGACTGTTTATATGTTTTATTAATATTCTATGAACTTGTTTTAGAAAATTATAAATGGTGTTTCTAAATGAAAGGACAATAATTGCATAGTGTGATTCCATGCATCAATCTAAGCAAAAAGTTCCGTATCGAAAATGTCCTAATGTATAGTATTTCTGCCAATAATAAACCCTAAATTTGCCCTATCTATGATGAAATAACAATATATTATATTTCATTGCGGGAGGTCTCCTCTCTCGGTGGTCACGCCCTGACCCAGAAAAGTCACCTGACCATAGAAGTCCGAGCAACAATGGATTGTTGATGAGGAACTTTGACAATAAGTATTTTTTTCATTTGTTGATAAGGAACTTTAAGTTTGTCATCATGCAAAGGACCACGCTAGGATCATTATTTTTCCATTTAAAGACACCCTGTATATGAAAAAAATTATAACAGTTATGTGATGAATTTTTTAAAAATATTTTTAGAAATATTTTTGGAGGCAATTATAGATTTTTAAAAATGATAAATTATTTTTGGAAATATTTACAAAAATTTTTGGAGAATTTTACAAATTAATTATAAATGTTCTGGGAAGCTCTTATAAATTTAATTTAAAATTTTGAAAATTGTATTCGTCTCATTAATTTTTATTTATTATCATTAAAATTGAGATAAAAATAAATTTTAAATGATTGATTTAGAAGACTCCGTTTACTCACATAACTTCTTTAGATATCGCAGGATATAATGAAAAAAGAATTTGTAATATTGAAAATTTTTTTGAAAAAAAAATATACATTAATGAATTTAATTTTACTGTAAGTAACAAGAGAATGGAGTTATTTATTGGTTTTACCATCCCCATTTGTGCTATTCATAGTTTCAACATCTTCTGAAATTGAAATTTGACTTGTAGACGATCATTCGCATTCCTATTTCACTTTCTTAACTCTTACTACAGTTTGGTCCTAAAAGACTCATTGGGGACTCAAAAATCAGTGATAATCTCCAAATTGGATGTCAACAGAGAAGAAGGATGCCAACATTAAAAATATCTTTCACCAAAAAAAACTTGGACGACACTTTTTTTATTTTTATTTTTAAAATTTAATTAACCTGCAGCTCTATGGGGTCTTGCCAGCTAGGAGTAATTTGTGACGTCATTGTTTACTTTACTGACGGTTGCATGTGAGAGCGCGAATTGTGAAAAAGCAGCAACATAACTGTAAACAAAAAGAGTCTTCACAAAATGAAGCGTTTCTTGGCAACTTAAGTTAGTTTATACCCTGTGTCTCAAAGTCGCGTGCCATATGAAACGTTTATGAATGTTGGCTTTATGTTCACACGGTTTCGCAAGATTATCGTTCATGTTCAAAATGTGCCCCATGCACTTGAAGACAATGTCTTACACAATCCAAATTTTCTTCTGTCACGCGTAATCATCAGGGTGCCGGCGATGAAATTCGTCTGCAGCTTCTCGAGATGTTTTGTGATGATCTCCCCAAAGAAGTATCAGCTCTACACATTGTGCAGTGTCAGCATTATTCCTCTACTTCACTATTTCACCTACAAAATCAAAGCAACCAATTAATCCATTTGGCACGCGACTTTTCAGACACACGGTATTACAGTCTGTCTGGTAGCCATAACATAATAACAATTAGCGATTAAGAACTAATGTATCTGGAATCCATGGCGCTTATACCTTCACGAGCAAATTCATATTTCATGTTGGTTATGGTTTATAAAAAGTTGGTGGAGACTCAAGGCAAATGCCCATTTTGTCCAATGGATAAGTCGACTTCACGAAATCTATTATTCTAAAAACAGAAAATTGAGTGGGACAAATGGGGAAAAAAATAGTGGGTCACCGCTTGTTTGCCATCAGCTTCAGAATTGTTCATAGGATCTATATAAATCGAAGAAATTTTAGCTTTCTAAACTTTTTTTCGGTATTTTGATTACAAAGTTTCTCGAAATCAAATTAATAAGGTTTAATTTGAGAAAGTCGTTCGCTTGTTCTTCTCGTACTGCATTAGATGGATGTCCTGCTCTTCTACGATTGAACGACGTAGAATTTACCTAGATTCCAGTTTTTCCCCACATAAATATTTATGATATATCCATACTGTTTAAATGGAGGGGCTTTGGAAGAGCAAATTTTACCTTATTAAGATCATTGTCTTTAAGTCTTCTGGGAATGAAGCCGCTAAATGAGGTTCTTTCTTTCTTCTAAATAGGATGACCACGGGGTTGTTCCGTCCATCCGTCGACGGGTTGGAAGTCGCTCTGGGTCGTTGACCAAGCTCGGCCTCTTCTTTTACTCCCCCTCCTTTTATTTTATTTTTTGCATGACTGACTTAAAATAATGAAGTCTTTCGTAACCGGCTCGACTTGAAAACCTTTTAGAGTTTTGAATGTCATTTCCATAGAGCGGGTCTTTTTAAGAAATCACTGAAAGGGAAACGAGAGCGCATAGGGGAAAGCGCTATAAGCCGTATAATCCTTATACTTTATTCAAGGTTTACCTTTTTACGGAATTATTATAATACTGTTTATATTCATATTATTAAAGACTTTATCTTCCAGGAATTGTTTACTGCGTTTAAACTGAAAGAGCCATTTGAGCAGAATTGTATGAGCCGCTTAAATAAAAATTTTGCACGCACTTGAAAACCTGCATGTTAATGAAATTTGTAAATGCCAAGACAGTCTTAAGCCGTGTTAGAAGTGACTGGGTTATTAATTTTTAAAAATTTAATCATAATTTTAATAGTCGTAATTCAATTACTTTCGTTAAATAATTAACATTTGTTTTTTTTTCTCACGCTACAATGATAATTCAAAGGACTTTTTAACTTCTCCTTGCACTTAAGAATAATATATAGAATAGCGGCGTTTCTTGGAAAACTAAATACGACGCGGTGTTTTTAGTGGTGTTTTGCTTTTAAGTTTTTGGCGGTGTTTCTAGGAACCTCTAGCAGGTGATTACTCAGTTTAAAGATGGAATATTCCTATCTTTGATACTGCAGATTAACAATAAATTGATCTAGCAAATTAACAATAACCTAGCCATCTAATCTCTTTATTTAGAGGCTTGCACACTGCCCAATGAATTGGAAACATATATAATACATGTGTAAATTTGTTTTCATCCGTTTTTCTGAAAAACAATGATTCAAAATCATGCAATTCAAGCGTATACTTATCACCTATTTAAGATGGAGTTGTGTGAGCCTAATCAAAGAATTTCAGTAGACTCATTTCGAAAAGGGGCTCATTGTTGGTGCTTGTTTAACTGTAGGCTCGATTAAAACAACGACGCAGCTGACAGATTCTAGAAAAGTGCGATATCCAGGGTATTCAATCGTTGTGAAAATGACTCACAAAAATGACAGTCTTTGTCTAAAAAGGTTAACTGTGGTTGAAAGGCAATCAATCATGAGATAGACTGCCGACGTTTACGACATGAACGGAGAAACACTATATAACTTATGATTTTAAGTTAAAATCTTTAACTAAGGCTGTTATCACGACCCGTATCTGATTGAACAGTGAACCGAAAAGTGAAGCGGATTTCAAATACGTAGTGGCACGCCTATAGTACAAGATTTCTAAAATCTGCAAAGTACATTGTTTTGTACAGAAAAGTTTATTTACTATGGTGGTGTTTGGAACGTCGTGACTAGACACGTGAAGATTAGAAGAAGGTTATGTAGCAATCCACATGAACCTCAATACACATTGTTTTGTACGCCTAAGGCCCAGGAAGCAATGGATCCAGCAAGACTTGTCAAGACAACCCATGGTTCTGCAGATGGTGTTATGGTATAGAGCTTCTGTTGGTGTAAAACTGCCCGAGGGTTTGAGGGGTTCTTCGAACTAGCTGAACGTTGTTTTCGACGACGTCCATTATGCAGTGCTGCATTTTATCCTGCATGTGACGGCTTCTTCCATTGGTGTAGCGAGAACCTAGATGACTTCCATTATTTACCTGGCTACCGCAGATCTCAACCCCACAGAGAATATTTGGAACTTGTTGGAACGGTATATCCAAAAACATGGTCATCTTTTAACAAATCTACGAAAACTAAGAAAATGTTTGGTGAACGCCTAGGTCTTCCGTTCACTTATAAGTGATTCAGCACCTTATTGACTCTATATTAATCCCTCCATACAGGCTGATATCGGATCGAAGGGAATGTAATAAAATATTAAACAGGTGTATCTAATTTATTGGCCAGTGAATAATTCCACAAATTTTCGTCTTTATCGTTTTTAATTTGAGCACCCAAGAGGAAGCATGCTCTTAGAGGAAAAAGAAAATTAGCCAAGACCATTTACTCGTTTCCAAGAAAGGGTCGTATTTAATGTTCCTGAACAATCTCGATACATTTCCACATTCGCACATATTTAGGATAATGATTATTTCATCCTGACGTTTCTCAGAAGCTACGGTAGCAGCAACAACAATCCACTGATGACTTCCCCAAAAGAAAGAGATAGAGTAAAAAGAATGACGCATTAACGGTAACTGAAAGACAAGCAAGAACCGAAAGCAAATGGTTTCCGGTGAAACTCTTGCGCCATCATCATCATTATCATGAGAACGGCTTTCCCATTGGCTTTTTGGATATTGCAATGGGGAAAGGAGGAGGCAATTATCCAAGGCCTATCAGAAAACAGTCCGTATGCAAGGAGGTAAAGGGGAAGGAGGAGGAGGGGGGAGGGTGTCCATTTTCTCCTCGAGTAAACCAATTTGCCAGCCAGAGGGAAGTGGAGGAGTCGACCGGATGGTGCCCCTGTCCTTTGCCGTCTCATTTGCCTAAGTCTTAGTGCGCGGTGCACTTGACTGTGAAATGTCCCCGAACATGGATGGTAAGAGAGAGAGAAAGAAGGAAGGAGAGGTGAATGATATTGTCATGAAATTCATGAACGCCGCTGACATTTACGATCGATAAAAAACAAAGGGAGAAATGGGAAAAGGAGGAAGAGGAGGAAAATTAAACGAAATAGAGAGTTTTTAAGGGAAATGGTCTTCCCGCTATCATTTATTGGAGACGCTGGATTAGGAATAAGAGGTTCTTAACAAAATTAAAGTTCACGAGCTGCGTTATTTTCCACTAGGCTCAAAACGAAGCAGCCAAAATCCACCTCAGGTAATCTCCTTTGTTTTCTCTTAACAACTCCTGTTTAAGCGAATTAGAACCGAAAGACATAAGGAGGAGTTGGGGTGGTGGAAGAAATTAAACGCCTCCTGGCTTTATGGCCGGATAACCAGTTCTAAATTGGGTCCCCTAAGGAGCATTTAGGCATATACCCCCTCTCTATTGAAGCGTTCGAAGAATCAAATTATTAATAACTTAACCAAAAAGACTACACATATTTTTGATTAAATCTATTTTAATCTTTACTTATAGAATAGTGAAGAAATCTTAATTATTCCACATTTAACTCAAAATGTTCAGAACACTATCCATTTAGTTAGATATTCTTAACTATCTAATTATTATATTAATAGCAAGGTAGTGAAGTCCCAGTATAGTCTTTGATTTCCTAAACCGATAAGAGATTAAACATCTGATTATATAAATGTTAAATGGATATGGGGATCTACATGATGAGCTTGGCCGCTGCCTTGAAATCTTCCCTATTTGGATGAAGGACAATTTTTTTCGAAAGTAAAGTAGGTCTCTTGTGACTTACAAAAGCATTTTCTCAAAAATTCATTCCACTTGTCGGATTTGGCCTATCTCACGGTTTAGAAGCTTGCATGATACTGCTAAGGTTCTGGTGTGATATCATCATATGGAGGTTCTGCTTGTATGGAACTGCTCCCCCTATATTCATGGAAGAACGAAGATAACTTCTGTCATTTACCCTGCCGCCCCCATAGCCAGCTCTTATAGAGATTATTTAGGACATAATAGAACGACATATCCGACAACAAGAAGCTCTTCCAAGAAATCTGTGAGAACTAAGAGAATAGTTTGTGAAATCTTCCATGCTTTAACACCTTATTAATTTTAATAAGAACCGGCATAATGCTCTAATTCAGGCTAAAAGGGGTCCATCTTATCTTTCTTTTACATATATAATTCTATTTCATCAGCAGCAAAAGTGATAGAAAGAATTGACCGATTTTAAAGGTTGAATCGGTTAAGGGTTTACTCGAAAGATCTCCAAGTCTTTAGGTTAAATGACACTTACGATCATCAAAGGTCCCGTCGACCCAACGGATAAGTGGGTTGAAAAATAAGTAAATAAGTATAAACAATAAATTTAAAACCACTCTTGGTTACTAGTGGCATGGTCTTTTAATCCCTGTTGGTCTGCTATATTTACTGAGGAATCGATTTTTGCCCTCTCTATTGCCTGATTACGGCTACAGCCCAAGCTTCAAAATGTATTTTAACAATCGTACAAGGTAAGAAAACTGTCAGCTAAAGCGTGGCCGACGTGATAGATAATTCGCCTTCTCTGCAATAGTAGCAAATGAAATCGGCCAGGATAGGCTTTCCTGCATTTAAGCTTTAGCAACAAATACTTAACATTAGCTTATGTACGATTCTTAAAATACATTGTTAAGCTTGGAATATAGCACGGCCTTCTAGATACTACCAGGCCTAAACATGGAAAAGATAAAACGTCAAGCTGGTGGTGCTATTACAGAAGTTAGTTCAACGTCACAATCTTAGTGCTTCAACAATACATTATTGACGTCATGTTCAGTTTCTAGGAGGCCGTGGATATAGCGAGCAGACCAAAAATGTAAATGTAAATATAGCAGACCAAAAATGGAGTGCACAGACCAGACTAATGATTTACTTCTGAAAGTTTTGTTACTAAAATATTTATTGAACTAAGGGTTTAATCGAAAGATCTCCAAGTCTATAGGTTAAGTGACACCTACGGTCATCAAAGGTCCCGTCGACTTAACGAGAGCAAAAGTGGCGACATCTATGGCTGGAACCTCTTGTTAAAATATAAACAGATCTTTCTACTTCTTTGTCCAGCGAAAGTCGAATTGGGTGTAGTCCCTGAAGTTCTGAATTAGCCAGTCAGAGAAAAATAACTTCGTGATCAATCATTACCCCAGCTGATTAAGTATGCTATACACCTATCAGCTTTCCTGACTTAACTAGAGAATAAAAAAACATAGTTCTATTGCGTTGTATTTGATCGATATCAACGCCGGTCAACGCACAGTTCAACTTTCGTTAGAAAGTCTATAGTTTTATTTGCAAACACTCATGAGTTAGCAGTGACGTGTACACCTTCAAAAATGGATGCAGATATAAATAACTCCTATAAATGTGAATATTGGCCCAAACTATGAAAAGAGTTAATCGAATCAGGAGTGGTAAATAACCAGGGATATTTCTACGAACATAATACACAGACAATTAATGAGGATATTGCATTTCATTCGGCATACCTCCAATATTGAAAATTCCTTGACGCTCAGTGTTTAGATGCTTTCGAGCAGATGCAGGTAAATTACAAAATTAACCTGACTGTACCTATAGTTAGCAAGCTTAAAGCAGCACATTTTGGCAAGCAAGAGGGTTTTTGACGCCAAAAAAAAATTAGCCTTTGCTTTATTGGCCGTCATTGTTCAGTAACTATGGTAATTAGTGGGAAATGTTCCTTAAACCAATATAAAAAACAATAAAGAACTCAATGCAGTTATTAATTGTTATTTTCTTAAGAAATGATAATGTTTCTAAAATTTAATTGTTGGCCAACGGCCAAAGAACTAGAAGAGTGACTGGTAATAGTAAACAAGTAGCGTTAGCAAGCGAAAAATCATTCTTAATAAAAAAAAACGATTTTTAATTCACTCTGTTCTTAATAAGAATATTAATTAAAACCCAAAGGAGGAATTTTTAAAATATTAATTATAACAGTTCTTTAAGGTCTGATTACAAAATGAAACCTGTAATCTTCTGCGAATTTTATCCATATTTTTGTCCAAATATTGAAACGATACTTCACCAGTTGTGCGGACAAAAAGTTATTAATGGTATACATTGCTGTTTTCATGCGCTCTTTTACATGGAGAGGAGTTCGCTTTCAGTTTGTTGACTTTCTTCAACTTCTTCATCAACATCAGACGAAGAAGTTTTTATGCTTCCATATTTCAATTTTATTTCTGCACAATTTCTTCGTCACTCGGTTCTTCGCATGCAACAACATCATCATCACATGTTTGGAAAAGCCTCATTTCACATTCTCAAAACGTTGAAATGCCGTATTTTCCCAACCGCTTCGCGATAGATACATCTTCGTTTCCATCAACTTCTTCAGTTGGAAAGTTGATAATGAAGGTCGTCAGCGACCTGTCCTGTCCATTGACCAATATAACGCATTCCAAGAATTTAATGTTATCGGCGAATACAAAAAAGATGGGATGGGTGATAGAGATAAAAGATCAGTAACAGTAACGTAAAGATGTAGTATTCTTTTTTCTTTTAATTTTTCTAATTTTTTGTCGAAAATGAAAACAGTCGAACATGCCAATAAAGTTCATTATATACGATTTTTCTATGTATGGCGGTTCGCTATAGCCGTATAAAATAACATTATAAAAGGTCTCCCAAAATAAACTGACATTTTGAATTTGCCGCCATTTTTTTCGTGGTACAACCAGAGTAGAGATTTTTATATGCTGTCATTATTAAACATTGAAGTTAAATCATGCAAAATATACAATTGAACAACGCGTAGAAATTGTAAAAATTTACTTCTAAAATGGTGAAAATTTTACGAAAACTGTCAGCTCTTTTTGGGATACCCTTTATTATTCCAAAACAGTAACACGGAAGTTCTTCGTAAACAAAAACTTACAAAAAGAAAACTGAAAGTCGGAACATTTTAAAAACCCTGTTACTGTTTTTTGAATAATAAAGAGTGTCAGTATAAAATTTCGTTCATTATATACAAGGATTCGTTATAAGCAGGCTATAGCGGGGTATAAAGATATGTCCTAAAGTGATTCGTTACTGCGGTATCTACACTAAAGAGCCAAAACATTATGACCACCTAATCAATAACGTTGCAACTCGCCTTGGCTTGGATACCACAAGTTCTTGGTAGATGACTGGAGACAGGTTGTACCAAATGTCTAAGCAGCAGTCACGCAAAATCGAGATATCCCGACATGGTGTTGTTTGAGCTCTGAGTTGCCGCTCCATGACATCCCAAATGTGCTCTATCGGATTAAGATCCGGCGAGTTAAGGGCCAGGACATAAATTGGAATTCATCATTATGCTCCTCGAACCACTCCAACACAATTCGAGCCTTTTGACATGGGACGTAGTCCTGCTGGAAGATTCCATTTCCATTTGGGAAGACAGACGCCATGTAAGGGTGCAACTGGTCCGCAATGATATTCAGATAGTCCGCAACTTTCATGGTCCGTTCTACCATAACTACGGGTCCCAGAGCCGCCCATGAGAACGTCCCCTAAAGCATGATACCGCCACCACCAGCCTATGTTTGGCCTGCTGTATAGCGGGGGGGGGGGGTGCAACTGTTTGTCCGGAAATCGGCGTACCTTGACGTGATGAATAAGAAATCGTGATTCATCCGATCAGGCAACTCTCTTCCACTTATCCATGTTCTCGGGCCCACTGTAGGTGTAGTTGACAATGACGCTTGGTCAACAGAGGCACATGAGTGGGACGTCTGCTGCGCAGTCCCATATCCAACAGTATCCGCTGAACTGTGTGTTCTGAAACACTTGCATTGTATTGGGCTGTCCGCTGAACCACTGTCTGGCCTCGAGCTGGCTTTACCAAGCGGGACAGTATCCGACGTCCATTTTCTTTGATGACGCGTGGGCGTCCAACACCTTGGCGTCTACTGCTGGTTTCACCGTCATTTATCCACTTGACATAAATACTAACAACGGAAGAACGTGAACAACCTTCTAGTCGTGCAGTTTCGGAGATACTCGTTCCGAGTCTTCGGGCCATTACAATCTGCCCTCTATCAAATTCCCTTAGATCAGCAGCCTTTCCTACCATTCGCAAAATTAAGTGCAAGACTGGTTCCTTACCTTCTCCAGCTGCAGTTAGATTAGGTGCCCTCCAACGTGATCCAGACGAGTTCATTCACCAGTGTGGTGATGTCATAATGTTTTGGCTCTTCAGTGTATGTGTTTACTTAGTTCGCTAGATTAACCATCATTTATTTTCAGTCAGGTTAAATGAGTAACAATGAAAACTTGAGGAATCAATCATAGCAAATGTTCAAAATGTTCGCTCAAATATTTCGTGTGTGACTCTAATTTAGGGCATTAGTCTTCCATTCTCTTTTGAAAATCCTCAATATCATTAACAGGAGTGGAATAAGCAATAGAAATCAGATGTCTCCTTAGGCCATGCTATTGGTCCCCCCTACGAATAACGTCATGTGGCTATAATTTTTCAAGGAATTATTTTAGGGCATATCTTTATATAAACTATTTATTTTTAGTTGTATAAACGGATACCTATAGACAACCCACTATTTTTGTTATATTCTGTATATAGGCCTAATTTCACAAGCACTAACGGATTAAATGTTAGCTTATAGGACAAGTGGGTATCTTCGATAAGAAACTTGTAAAAACACTTCATCTACTTTTTTGAAAGTTTATCTAAAGTAGAATTCAATTTTCTAACTCATTGGTGGATTTAATGACTGCATCTGAGAAATAAACAAAAATAGTGCTTAGCGGTCATGTTAATTTTTAAATTTAATTACGATGGCACCGCTATAAGTGTTTAATTGTGAGATTTATAATGAAGCCAACTATCTAATTACTGTTATGTAGTAATTCCAGATATAGCCACCAAGAGACCAAGAAAGGTCGTTAAGAAACTCGTCTGATCAAAGCGTGACAAGAGAGGCGAGCGAAGTTAATTGTAAGTCAGCCTGAAAGGGGAACTACTCTGGGCATTTATGAAGAAATTAATCTTAAATTTGCTTACCTTCTCCAAATAAGCAAAGTCCATAAGGCTCTTTTTTTTTTTTTTAGTTTTATTAACAAAAATCTCTCTCTATTTATTTAGAAAGTCTGTTTTAATCCTGTAAAATTAGTTAATTAGGAGACTAGCAATTAAATGGATTAAATATCGCTTAACACTTTTGGCGTTGTGTTTCTTATCAGAGAATCGAGTTGAAATCACAGAGCGGCAAAAGAGAAAGGAGTAAAAGAGAGAAAAGGGTATATGTGTTTGGGGGGCTTCGTTTCAATTACAATCGTCGATGTCTGTTTCCGGAAGGCAGCTTCAAAACACTTTCGACAACAACAGTCTGATGGCGTCACATGTCTTGAGAACGATTTTTAAATTCTACCCACCCAAGACTCTTTTTCCTCCTTCCTTTACCATTTGGGCTCCCAACCTACCCCTTCCATTTTTTCCTCCTTTATTTCTCGCTCTAGCTTAATTGAAATTCTCTCTTATCTCGAGCGATCTTTACAGCCTCTCTCGCCAATCGATTCCCGTATTGTTGCTATTTTAATTAAAACTGATAAAAATTCGTCTGCCTCCAAATATTTTTACATATTATTTGCAAGCATTATATTTGCTAATTTCTATTATTTATCTTTTTTAATTACACTGATAAAACCTGATCTCTCCCCCTTTTGCCGTTTCTGCTGGAGTCGAAGGGTCTCGATGCGCTGCGACCATTTACTGTAATTTCATCCCTCCGTCACAACTCACACAAGCAGACGGCGACACGGAACCTCATTACAAGAAGAGGGGATATTGAGCAGAAGCAGCGTCCTATTGGCTCAGCCAGTGTAAAAATGGTTTTAAGTGACTAATACAGGGTGCATCTTTATTTCGGCATTTCACTCCCCACTCCCTCTCTCGTCCTCCATTCCCTCCCTTAGCAATTCTCTTTTAACAAGGAAGATTTCGATGGTGTTCAACATCGCTATAATAAGGGGAATTTCGGTCCTTTACTTATTTATTAGAGAGCGGCATATAACTGGAAAAATGTGAGATTCATTTGATTACAAAAATGTATTAATGTCGTGCCTTACATATGCAAAAGGTGCTAATGAACTACTCATCCGATCCTGTCGCGTTTTTTTTTTTTTTGGCTTTTCTTTAATTTTTTCCCTTTCCGTGTCGAACTTCTGTTTATTAAAATTAGGTCTAAACATTGGCTTTCCCTTAAGTTTTAATTATTTAAAAACCTGTCATTTATACTAGACAGGAAGAATAACCTTGCATCCAATTCAAGTAATGAGAGTAGGGCCCAACTACTTATGTATGGTTTTTAGCTCGTCACTCTCTCCTTATTCTCACCATTTCCAAATCATTTGAAAAGAAGTCGTGTGCCACACCTCATGATTTATCACTAATAATTCTGATGTTAATAAGATGGATTTTTAAACCATGTTTACAATAATTATCTTTTATAATTTTATTTTCGCCACTTATATTTTAGCCTTCACATTTACAAATCTCTTCATTAATTGTGATTTAGAAAGCTACAACAGGATATTAAGGAGTACACGGATAATTGTTTTATTGCTGAGTTATTTGAGATCGTTGTAATGATCTACCGCACTGTTATCAGGACTTGGAAACTTGGAAATATTTTATTATCACATGTTTGACAATTTAATGACAGATTGTTCCTTCCGATTTGAGTGCATCTTCTTTAATTTTATTTATTTTTCTGTCTGGAAATTGTAGAGAGTATCTATGGTCATCCATTTTGTATGTCCATACGCTGAACTTTAAGAAGTGTTCTTTGCGATCGCCAAACACCATTCATTAACATGGGAAGGCGATTTTAAAAGGTTCTCGCAGGCGTATATCGACAGACATCAGAAATGACATTAATGAAAACATAGCAGCATTGGGCTTTTCTGTGCAACGGTGTAATTTGAACTTAAAGGTGGTGTCTGAACATTTTCTTGTGCTTTATAGCTTACCAGCATTATCAAATATGGCAAACATCTCGAGACCATCATCGAAAGACATTTAGTTATCTTCAACGAAAACTCGCCGTCAGAAACGCTGGCAGTCACGCATTATAGATATTTTACTTTTGGTGGGGGCAAAAATAGTCATTTGACAGGTTCAAATTCGGATTACATATGGATTTTCAGAGAATTGCCGCTACTGAGACTGCGCATAACGCAATTCTTCAGCAAACGATTAAAGCTCCTGATTCATGTAAAGTTTGCTATATGTTCAGTTATTGTTAATTTAGGATGATCACGCAGCGAAGTAATTTGTACTTATTCTTGATGGATAGTTTCAGTAATTTATTCATGACAAATAAAGGTCGCAAATTGGTAAAAGCATAAGCTTAAATGACAATGGAGAATTTTGGTGACCATTTCAAAAACTAAAGGAATCATTGACATTTTTTCTGGACATCGTATATTCATTTTGTTACTGTCTAAATTAATTTAATAAATATATACGAAATGAATGACCTACTTTTTAAAGGGTAAAAACGAGTGTTTATCAATATATCAGTATGAATTAATTTTTCCGTTTCTTTTTATTTCATTACATTAATTCTATCCGTTCTTCTCATAGCATTGTTGTGAGATAAAATTGTTGTTTCTTTATACAGGGTGTTTTTGAATTGAGTACAGATTTTTTGGGAGATGATAGAAGAGGTCCTTAGAAGTATTTTTTTATCATATGAACATGGGGTCCCCGCAGCTCCGTTTACTTACAATACTGCATTGAACAATCAAATGACACCGGAACGCAGTGTGCGTTGGTAGGCCTAGATTATTTTATTTTTAACAATTAACGCAAGCAATCTACTGTAATAACTTTTAAAGTAATTGTTTGCAAAGAAATTTCAAGGTGCACGTGCTTGTTTGTTGAAAAGTCTTAGGACAAACTTCGTCAAGGAGATTCCATGGTATCCAACCCCTTTGTAAAATACGATTAGTCCATATGTAAATAAGCAGTAGATAAGCAGTAAATATTCTGGGAAAGCAGTAGGTAAAGATTTGTTTTAAAAAGTTCACTTGATGTACTTTTTACATGTGTAAAATAATCTAGGCCTACCAACGCACACTGCGTCCCGGTGTCATTTGATTGTTCAATGCAGTATTGTAAGTAAACGGAGCTGCGGGGACCCCGTGTTCATATGACAAAAAATACTTCTAAGGACCTCTTCTATCATCTCCCAAAAAATCTTTACTCAATTCAAAAACACCCTGTATATGCTTTTTATAGTGTTAAAGCCCCGTTTTAAAATCGGGGAGGTGGGAAGATTTATTCGTAATATAACAAATAAATACATGGTTTTATGTCTCATAATAATATAGAATTAAAAATGACTTTTAATAATAATGAAAGACAAAATATAATAACTTTGATTACTTAGAAACAGAATAAATACCTGTGCGCTCACTTTTGAAAGCTGTAAAACTTGTTAACAAACTTTTCAAACATCAGGGTATTGCCATTATCATGAGTCTTAACAATTGACCAAATAACTTTGTTAGAAATTGCTTCACATACTACCTACATATTATTTCTTACAGAATAACCATTTAGCTGCAGGTTAATTGATATTTGACATTGATTTTTCAGCATTTAATAATATTTTTAAAATTTCTTAAATTAGGAAAAGGCACATTTACATATGATCTATATACATTTTGAGCTGCCTCCTGAATTTTTACGTGCCGTAAACCGAAAAAATAAACCGCCGAATACAGCACATTAAGTTTTTAGAATTTTATGCACATACATGATCGAATTTGTTTATCTTCTTTAAATGATGAATGAGGATTCACTTCTCAAATTGACGAAAAAATAGTAAGCTGTAGACATTGATTCTTATTAATGTTTAAAAAAGATACCATACATCCATTTTATCCCCTTTAACAGCTTATATGCAGCGCCTCTTTAATATAAAGTTCTTAATCAGATGACTGCGAGGTTATAGATAATTGATAAACAGAAAATTTTAAGGTAATATTTGTACAACGGATTATTTAAGAAACTTCCATATGATGCGAGGCTTAATTGGGCGGTACTGTCAACTTTAAACAAGCTGCGGTTTAAATGGGACCTAAGGCAGAATTCATTTGTCAATGCTGTGGAAGATTTAAGTGTAGACGCATTTATATGTACATGTTAATCTGCAAATACCAAGTCTTAACAAGGAGAAAATTATTAAAAATATATCCTAATGAATAATAAGAAGAATAAGACGAATTAATTAAAATGTGAATCATGAAAATGGAGGATTCTGTTCGTCGTTGATATCCTTGTAGTCTTCATTTTAATTACCTTATTTTAGCTGCAACGTGTTAAAAAAAAGCCAGAGGCCTGACCTTTGTAGTAAGAATTATTCTGAAGACGAAAGCATAAGTGGTTTTGGTAAAAAGAGTATTCCTCCCATGTAACAAAATTTATAGTCTCTCTCAGCCATTTCTTTGAATTTACTTTTTCCCGCCAATAAAATGCAATTAATCAAAACTTTGGCGCACGGTGATTGTTTGAGGGAGACTGAAATGGAAGTGAACACCTTTTCACGCGCACTCTCTCGTGCCCTTGTAGTTTTCGCGACTCCAGCGTGTAACCACAGCAGCAGTCGAATGGGTCGTTAAACTCGCCAACCAATCAACTTGAAAACTTCTCGGAGCCCTCGGCCGGGTTTGAACCAGCAATCACGCTAACCAGTCATCCACCGAGAATGCTAACCAACGACCATAAAACCCAGAAGGTGCTGGCCACTTTGTCGGCATTTTGTCGCTTTGTCGGTGACGCTCGAGTTCTTCGCAGTTTACGCAAAAGTTTAATTGGATGGCCTCCCTTAAAAGGGTTATTCCAGCTTGTTTAGGCCGAGTTTCGTTTCGCTAATATTGGCGTTTGCATAAACAATTTTATGGAAATTAACAATTTTTAAATCTTCAAACATCCAATGTGTTAAGGAGGCAGCAGCAAATTCCACTCGATGAAGTCATTCGTTTGAGGTTTACGTTTACATCATCCTTAGCTCGTAAATTAGCCTCTCCTTCATGATGCTCTGTATTCGTTCACATGTCTATTGGGGTAATTGAAACAGAAAACTCTTTCTTAAGGGTTCTTCAATGTCGAGCGTGTAATATGTCGCTGAAGGAGGAGGAGGAGGGCTAGGGAATGGCACAAGTAGGGATTTCGTGTCTCCACCCACTATCTCTCAGCTGTTTTTTGACTCGGAGGTTATTTTTTTCCCAATGAAAAGGGACGGAAAGATAACTTTATCTCTTCCATGCTTTCCATCCTCTACCCTCTCTCTTGTAAATTCTAACGTTGCGAGGAGGGGCTGTGGAAGGGATGCTACCATTCCATTACGTTCTTTGATGCTCCTCATCAATTCGAACGCCCTCTATCTCCCGTTGCAGTGCAACTTTTCCCCCCTTCCCTTCGCTTTCTTTTCCTAAAACTGGACGGGCGAATCGCATTAGGCTAGGAGGCAGTGGAGCCAATGCTATGGAAACGACATTAAGCTTGATATGTAGGGCATCGACGTTCCTCTTATTAAACCTCCCAATAAAAATGGGGGGCTCTCAAAGACATGGTAAGGAAACGCAGAACCTTCTTTTCCTTTCACAACTTTGTATCGAAATACAATAAACTTCTGTGGAAAGTTACATAAGACGTCATTTCTGAACCCTTTCACTCCTTCTTTAACAGTAACCCAATATTCATCTTTACTAATCTTGTGATCATAATTTACTTAAAGATATTGATATTTATTTTATAAGGCAACTGTAATTTTTTTTGCAAAGTTAACGATACAACAGTTGTTTTGTTTACACGTTCATGATTTCTTTTTCACTTTAGAGTTAAATACATGTACTACTTTCGAAAACTCAGTGTCAGCGTAATTTGAAGAGCGCGTAAATTTTAGTGATTCGTCTTCAACAGCTGTACTGCTAAATACAGAGTGATTCAAATAGAACTGACCCAATGAATTTGCTAACAATTCTGCAGATGATGCAAATGTGTGTAAATTTGAAACAATTCCGAGGAATCATTTCCTAAGGTAGCTTTAATTATTTTCTTTATAATCGTAGAGTCTAGATCCGTTTTTAGCTTGGAACTTGATACCAGGTCACATGGAGGGTTGAAATATGCAGGTTCTCAATATAGCATACTGATATTGCATAAAGATGTTTCATTCATAATCCATCCGGCCTTATTTTGTATGAGATTCGAGAGAAGTGTCAGGTGTTACCCTACTAGACAGAGTGCACAGCAGCTACTTCTCCACATTGAGAGATCTCAATTGCGTTGATATTGACATGTGATATGAATGCCGCAAACTGATCTTCCTATGCAGTTGCTATGTTCAAAGCCGGTGGGTAAGAGACCAAGGGGTCGGCCTAGAACTAGGTGGCTAGACTACATGGAGAATCTGGGTTCGATTTGCTTGGGTATTACCATTTCAGTTGTTTGGCTTTCTTTCTTGGAGGTGTTGGCTGTAGCCGGAGCAGATCAAAAATGTAAATGTAAATATAGCAGATCAAGATTGAAGTGCATAGACCAGAAGGTTAAAAGACTATGCCAGTGGTATACTTCTAAAAGGTTTATTGGTAAAATATTTATTGAACTAAGTCACAGATTATAGATTGATTCAGCGACGCTAGTCATTGAATTATCAACAACAATAAACGATTTTAATAATAAGATATAAGATTATTATTATTATTATTATTATTATTATTAACAGATGGAGAATTGAATTAGCAGTACCAGCAGCTATGGTAGTAGAAGTAGTGGTAACAGTAATGAAATCCTCATTGTTTAAGATAGCATCCTCGGTGGCTTTTTTTTTATCTCGGATAATTGCAGTTAATTAATTTTTTCTTAATTTCACTGGAAAATTTTCTCTTCAGAATGTAAATTTTTTTCCTTAAGGAACAAATTGAGAATTTGGTAAGGAGAAGAGAACAGAAATAAAGCGAGAGAACGGTTGGTAGGGGAACGAGATGGAGGGTAGGAAGAGGAGAAGAAGAAAGTCGGTGTGATGCCCAAGGGGTACAAGTGTCTTCTTCGGATGCAGGGGATGACGTCATCGCAGCTCATTACCATCACTTCTCCATTGCCGAAGACTTATCTCGTGGCCCGAGAAATTCGCTTAGGTCCCAACTTTTTCGACTTGGCAAGAAGCAAATGTCGTCGCTCTTAGTGTCGCCCTCTGCCTTCGGCAAACACTCCTTCGTTACGCCTCCAATTGCCATTATCCTCTTCCTATCCGTCACTCCCCCCCCCCCTTCCCCAGCCCCTACCTCCACTTTTCTTATGGCTTCAGTTTTCTTTTTTCTCTTCTCTCTTCCTTGCCGTGTAATTCTTAAGTTCAGAGCCCACTTGTTCGCTGCTGTCAGGAATTTGCGCAACACCCGTTCTTAAAATGAAAAGGTGTTCCTCTACAGCAGGTGATCGCACGACGAGCGACAATAAAAGGGGAATTGAAGGCGTTTATGAGTAATTAAGCCAACGTTTGTAGATTCGTCTAAATTTGTTGCAATTGTTTTATGGGATGCGAGCATGTGAAATGCAATTTTAAATTTTCAATAAGAAAAAGTAACTGATTCTTTTTAATATAATTGATTTTTACTGGCTCTATTTACGTACTAGTACTTCTTACATTAGTGCGCTTGTTATAAAGTAGAAGTCTAATCTTCTAAAAGGGTCTAAGATTTTTTTTTGTAAACAAACTTTTCTTCGATTTTTTTTTTAAATACAGACTTCAAATTCATTTCACTTGTTCATATGGCGTAGTCTCTTTATTAATTCTCTTTATTAATGGTGAATGAACGAATTAAGAGCAAGTTTTTCTTATCAATTTATTATAATTCGATATTTTCTATGTCATTGCAAAATTTTACCATTTTTTAAGATGAGATAGGTTTTTTATTGTTTTTAAACGCTTTTTTTAAGTTTCTTTGTGTAGTTTAAGAATAACTTTATATCTTGTCAACTTCACATAACTATGACCTTTAATGTGAACCATTTGAAACGTCTCTTGGTGTGCAATATTAACAAGAAAATTCATCTTTACCAAAGAAATAATTTAATCCTTGAAACCAATAAAGCTTAGGCTTCAGTCATACTCTTATTTTATTATTATAATCCTTTAAATCGGTTTTTCTAAAATCCTGGATTAGAAGGATGATAGAGAAGGGTGGTTGAAATTAAAGTGTCACTATTCAGCGCCAGCTCTAGAAATAACCATGAATTGAAGGCTGTTATATGTAGACTGGACATGTTTCAGACCAAAAGAGAAGATACTTTTTTAATAAAAAATTAATTCCAAATATCACCGCTGAAGTTAAGAAATATGAATATCCTAATAAGACACGTTCACATCGAAAACTATCATGCTTGTCGAATGTATCTACGGTTACTGCCACATTTCGTTTTTTATCATGTGTAACTGGCCATATGACGTTCGAGAGATGCAAATTCTATCGTTCACATCACAACCCTCCCTGTAGCGATGATTTTTTTTATTTCGAAATGTCTTTTCCCCATAGTCTGAAATATATATCTATGTTGTAATATGCAGTAATATGCTACATATTATAGTGATGAGTAATGAATTCTAATTTAGACTAACTTGTGATCTTTCTTGTGCAGTAAGAAAGAAAATAAGGTTGACTAGCTAAATTCAGACTTAATTCGAAATTTCTTGTTCAGATGTTCACAAGTGATCCACAAATTGTATATAATACGAAGTTAAGCTTTTATCTTTTTTTACGATACTGACGTGAGCTTCTATCAGCATTTCTTTGGATTTCTTAGTTTTTATAATTTGATAAAAAAAATATTCTGCAATGAGGACTTTGAAATCACTTACCACTGAGCTATCATGGATATGGCTCCAGCAAAGCTGCGTCCAACCGTGACTTTTTTAGCCTGCCAAGCCACTTTGATTGGATGTCCGGCAGATCGGACATCTGGTTCACAAGTCGAAAATAATCCTTTTTAATTATCAATAGATGAAAAAAATCGCATAATAAAGTAAAAATGAAAAATACTGGGGTAAATGCTCAGTGGTAAGAGAGGCGAGTGGGATACACGCGATCTCTAGTTCAATCCCAGAACTTTTCCTTTAGTTTTCCTTTACTAAAATCGGCCAATATTGCAGGGTTTTCTCCAGTGTTTTCATTATTAACACAGAGGAATGTAGATTACCTTTTATTTCTACTATTCAACAGGTGCTCAAAGGGTTACTACTATAAGCTCAGATATTTATTGATTACTCGATTATACTGTGGTCTTTTTCGATCCAGATTGTGTTCATTCAATGCATGGAATAATGTTAGAATGTAAATTTTCCATTTTTCTATTATGTAAAGTCCACAGGATAAGGTGTATTAAATTGTATATATATTTTGAACCCTCTCCTTTGTGTATAATCTTTTGAATATATAACCGATACTAGTGACACTCTAGTCTTACCTACAGCCTATACTTATGTCAACAATGCAAAACATGTCCTTAGGTTTAGAACTGTTAGTCTCTATTTTGATGGCAAATATGCTAAAATCGCGCAAATCAAATAGTAAATAAGTACCTCAGCCTTAACATCTGTGCAAAAAATTTTAATGATCAGATGGACATGGATATTAAGAATATAGAGGATATTTTATCTTTCATTAGATAAATTTGCATGAAGCAATCTTTTTAAGCAGAATCTACATCAAATAAGAAATTAAACGAGAAAAAAGATTAATATAACTCCTGTGATGATGGTATAAAAATATGTAAACAAGTGTATCACTTTAAACAGAACAAACACTTTCTACCCATCATTCAACTGAAATAAAATTTTCAAAGTTTTCATTGACATCAATCGTCTTTTCAACGTACGTCACTCAACAGTCATTTACCTCGCGTGACTTCTCCATGACTAATTTTGAGTCGATTGCTAATTTTTCGAATTCATTTGCACAAAATATTTTGTAATTAATTGATTTGCTAACAGATTTATTTCGAGTGAATTCGTTCTAGATCAACAATTGTTCACGAACCTTTTCTATTCAATGAGTACCACCACTTCACAAACAAGCGTCTGTTCCTCTCATTTTTTTCCGATGGCCTCCGCAATCAAATTGTCATAATTTTATCCTCTTTGTCACATCCCTATTTCCGTACAAGCTCTACCCTTTCCCTCCGTCCCTGCGGGTGTCTCCTGTGTTTGCGCTCATGTTCTCTCCTTGGTTGGCGCTGATTTATGGACGTGTAATTATTCCATTTCCTCTGTTTTTACGCTTTCGAATCTGTCCATATCATGTAACGAGATGACTCTCCTTATTTGATTATTGGATTGAGCGTTGCTTTTTCGCTTGAAAACCTCTCTCTCCCCCTTTTTTTCCTGGGTGATGAAAATGTGCCTGTCGACGCACGTGCGGTGACGTTTGTCCGTACAATAAGAGCCACGTGCGCTCAAAAACCGCCATTGTTATCAAACGAGGCCTTCTCTCTCCTTCTCTCCCTTGCTCGGCCTTATTTCCCATGAATTATATAGAAACCGTTGTTGAATCATTAAAACGGATGGGAGAAAATGATTCGCTCTCGTCTTTCCCTCCTTTCTTTTTTTTTTCTTTTATGATATTCTTTTATCTCTTTTTCTTCTCCTGAGTCGGAATTTTACAATGTCATTATATCGCGGAGTAGGGAGGAAAACGAGTGTAAAATTTATGAGATCAGATTTGGAAAGTCTATAATTGAAGTGGCGCCTTAATCTGCTCGAGGAATGCAATATATTCGACCATCTGGTCGACTGGTGCATTTTAATCAATTACGCCGAACGTTTATCTGCAATTCAAGGGAGTCAGGCCCCCTCACCTCCTCCTTTAGTCCTCGCGCTGTCACGTGGTCCCCCTTTATCATTCGTTATTGGAGAATAATGACCATCATTTATTACCGATTCCACTGAGGAAGAATTCGTCTGACTGTATTGATCACGTGAATCGTAATGGCCGCTGACGTTCCTAATGTGAAACGATCTGCTGGCGCCCACCCCTGACTATCTTCTTTTCCCCTTTGTTTGACATTTCGTCTTTTCCTTTGCTTCGGACTCCCCATCAAACGCCACACACACAAGTCGACGGCTCGTTTTTTTCCTCATATAGCATTATAAATTGGCCCGACAAATATTTATTAAACAATTCATCTTCAGGAAGAGGCAGTGATGAGAAAAGGGCCTTTCAAATTATTAATCTTGGCATCCTTAGAGATATATTTCTTATGTGGTATGCTTTTTATGATATGAGACAAGAAGCATAAAAAATGAAGCCTGACTTGGTTAGGTATATTAATTGCCCTTCATACTAAATTCCAATGTCATGCCCAATTTCTAGAGAGTGGGTGTTATTAAGGAATTCGCTTCAAACCCAATTTGATATAATTTGTTGTATTTTAAATTCAAATTACAAATGATATTTTATTATTTATCGTACTCTTATTAGAAAAGTTAAGATGTTCTTCTAAACGATAGTCATGTCAGACTACAAAGTTTAGACTGTCTATGGTTATTATACACAAAATAATTAAATAGTATCAATTAAGAATTTACTCTGGGCTACAAGTTTTTACTGTACCTGCCATTGTCAATACTCCTTAATTGAATCGAAATTACAACAATGTGGTTTTAAGAGCCGTTGTAACCACGGTTTAGAATATAATGGTCCGAAAGCTCCATTGTTAAAAAATGGTTAATGACAAAAACGCTCGGTGGCGGCGCACGGTAGCATTGAGAGCACATTGTAAGAAATTTGCTATAATTTATGGCTGTCCATCGAACTCTTCAATAATGGACAGTCACTTCGTTTAACATTATGTAAGAATCACGGTCTAGACCATGGTGCACGGCCGTAAATCATAACAAATTTCCTACAATGTGCTTTCAATAGCTACCGTGCGTCGTCGCCGAGCGTTTTTGTCATTAACCACTTTTTAACAATGGAGCTTTCGGACCATTGTATTCTAGACCAGCGTTGCCAGATGTGGAAAAATTTTTAAAGCTCTTGTCTTTGTTTTCATTGTTTTGTGCATTGTTTAACAATGTCCAACAAAGGATAAGGGCTTTAAAAAAATACCACATCTGGCAACGCTGTTCTAGACCGTGGTTGTAGCAGACTCCCTGATCAATAATGTCAAATTTCCGTAGATCAACGTTTCCTTATACATGTCACATTAGTAATACCATAAATAGTTCGACTTGTCTTCCGTTTTCCATACACAGTAGCATTTACATGTATGATTATTTTAATATTCAAGATCTTAGCAGCTGTAGTCATGTCACCAGTAAACGTAAATATATCATGTCTAACCAACTCAATTATTAATGATTGTGATCCGTTGTTATCTTTGATTTGCCTTATTATTTTAATGTATTTCGTTCTTTATTGTTGTCTTATTCACTTGGGAGTTCTGTGAAGTAATAAATAAATAAATAAATTTAGTTGAAAATATAAAGATCATGAACTTTTATCTTATATCCAGGAAAGGGGACGTGCCAACCTCAGCAATAAAATTTTAGAAGGTTCATGAACTATAGATCTTTCAACTGAATTTTATCGTTTAAGATAAAGAGATAGAGGATCGTTCTTTGAGACATTACTATTCTACTTTCTAATGATCTTTAAGAATATAAATTCTGAATTTCAAAAATACAAAATTTTTTGGATAGTCAGAATTACAAAAATCCAAACTCATAGGTTTCATTCAGGAACCTTTTTACGTTAGTTGATCGATGTAAGGAACCTTGAATAAATGGTTCTTTGTGTCAGTGCATGTATCCGAAAAAAAATAGGATTATTTCCGAAACGTGTAGTTCGTAAATAAATTCTCAATTGTTACTCTTGATTATTTTGTCTTTATTAATTTTTAGATAAAACATCAGCCAATATGAATCACTTTATATATCTGTAGTTACTTTTATTTCTGTAGAAAGAGGCCTCTGCTTTAACATGTAATATCAAAATGTAATAAGAAGACATGGAGAACCGGGTGTTGAATGATATTTTCACCATTATATATTGAAAATAAAGCATAAAATGCAAAACCTACTAAAATGGTGAAGGATGACTGATTCCAGTGACAGGAATCTATCGTCAAACTTGTGAATGAGGGCGGGAAATATTTACGTGCGTTAACTCGGGTGATGACGGATCTACTCTTCGCAAAAGGGATTAAACAGTATTTTATTTTAAAGCATTATTATTATTATTATTATTATTATTATTATTATTATTATTATTATTATAGTAGCAGTAATAATTACATTAAAAGCAGCTTTACATAATAACTCCCTGACCGTATTGTCTTTAATAGCCAGTAGTTCATAATTTTGTTATGATTGCCACTGTCAAAGATTTTTATTTCAAGCCAATTATACCTCTAAAATATTTTTTTCTTTAACTCATTAAATTAATATTAAAAATAAACTTTTTTCAGAATGCAATGACAAATGTTTTGAAAAATTAATTTTTTCCCCTCTCGCAAAAATGTCAGAAATAAAAATCTCGTTGTGAATTTATGCGTTATAAACGAGCAAAAAACGGAAGGGAACTGCACTGATATTCTCTCTCTGAGCAGTTTGGAGAACAGCTTGAATTAATTATTCTTGTCTGACTCTGTGATCATCGTTTTTTCTCTCTCTCTCTCTCTCTCTCTCTCTCTCTCTCTCTCTCTCTCTCTCTTTCTTTCTCTCGTCCTCCTCCTCCTCCGTCTCCTCCTCTCTCCGTCCTCTGCTTCTTAATAGGTTCCTGTCTTCACTAGACAAATTACTCCGACTCTCCCTAATTAAAATGTGGCTGGCCCTATCGCTGTTCTAAGGACCCCTTCATTATCTGGCGACAACCACTTAGAGATGTGGCCCGAGGAAGCAAAGTGCGACCTAACACTCGTGGAACCCATGTTCATGGGTCCATTGCCAAAAGGCCGGTGGGCAAAACTATTAAGGGTACTCTCGCTTTTACTACGAGTTTGGGATAAAATGCAAATCGGCTCATAAATTGTCTAGCAATTAAGTTTTAATGCACTTCTTGTATCATTCTGAAATAGTGGGGGGCTTTTTTTTTGAAATTTCAGTTTTATATTATACTAGTTTAAAATTTAAATTCCTACCATTTATTTACATTCATATTCCAGACATTTCAAAATAAGGAACTGGGAGAAGTTCCATGGAAGTTAGTAAAAAAAAATATATTTATTACGGATTTTCATTTTGAAATTTTTTTAGTCTTTTCGGTAAAATAGAATGAGTATTGAATTGCAGGCTATGAGAGGTCTCCGAGGTAATAGTAATAGAATTTTAAAATAATTCACGTGATCAAATTTATATGAAAGATTCTTATATTATTCCTTTAACGACTACATGCAGACCCTAAATGCTTAAATGCGTTCTATCCAAAACTCCATTTGTGCTTGGGTGCAAATTGAAAACAAGAAAGGAAGCTTCTAAATGATTTTGTTGTTTACGAGTAAAATTCTCTTACCCTTGGGAATGATTCTCCTCTTCCCCACCCCCACTACTCTTTTATTTCAATTCTTTGATTGCGCCGCCACCGCCACCAACATGGCTGCCGACCTACTGGCGGTTTGTCGTCTTGTTTTGCTGCCACGCGAACTTCTTTTACTTCTTCTACCCCCGCCCACTTTCATTCCATGTTACCGTTAAGGTCGTTGGTCTTTCTCTTGTCGAATGACGTTTTCCACTTCATTATCTCTTATTGTCATCGCTGTAGACGAGATACCAATTATCTTGGTCCACTGTTGTACTTTAATTGATTCTAGAAATTACACGCTCATCGTTTGTTTGTTCGTTCGTTAAAGAAGATGAAAGAGTGCTTTGCGTGGGCTTTCAAAGTACGATCAGACTTTAAACTTTACAGATTTTTAATGAATCTTCAGTATCTCTCTCTCTTTTAAATATTTTTTGAACGATTTCGTTGTAGACTAATTCTCATTCAGGCTTTTGTTCAGTTATAGAATCTAATAAACGCTACCTGTCGTTATTCATCAGCGATATTAAATCAGCCAGGATTTTAGGTTTTAAGTTAAGAGGAGGTCTAAATAAATAATGGTAATGTGAGCTAAGAGGTTAACCCTTCGTCATTTGCAAATTGCCAATAATTATGATTTCCAATAATTGCCTTTGAATATTGGTTTTCGGCGCTTCACTTTTGATGGGTTCGATCGATAAAGTAATGCTTCGTAATTAATTCGTTACGTGATCTTTCTTAAATTAGACGCTGCTCCTTTTTATTTTTATGATGAGATGCTGATGTTTAGGTTTACAGACTACTCCCTTACATAAAAGTAATAAAACTGTTTGGAAAATGTGGCATATGTTCTTTCTCTATCTTAATAAACGAGATCATATAAAACAACCTTAATAGTTTGTATTGTATTAAATAAATTTTCCAAAATAAATATACAGGGGTTGGATGAAGAAATAATCCATATTAATCGTGTTTGATATTAAAGATATTGTCCCTACTCTCCTGTTGGTACGTGCCGCCAACTGCTCTTGTTTTCGCTTCGTACTCTGTTCGACTATTAGCAGCCATCAGTAGAAGACCTCTTGCAGTGTGTTGATAGAGCATTACTTGCTATTAATATCTTTTTACTGATTTCCAAAGAGGTTAAACCAGTACAGGGTGAGCACAAAGTCTTTCACTTGATAAAAAAAATTAATAAAAAAAACTATGTCAGGTAGATACATACGGTTCTTAATATTATGATCTTCATCTCAAAAGTTTTTCTTCACATCGTTAGTACACTTCAACATACTCTGAGAATATGTAGACGATATTCAATTTCTCGCCACGTTGTCTTCTGTTATCGTCAATATTGCATCCGTTATTCTTGCCTTTAATGTGTTCACATAGGGGTCTGGTGTAGCAAACACGTTATCCTTAACATATCCCCACAGGACAAGTCTAAGGGTTGTTATGTTCAGAGAACGTAGGGGCTGTGCTGGAGGACCATCTCTTTCAAACCATTGGTTGGGAAATGCTGAATCTAGGAATTCACGAATTGATAATGCCCAATGTTGCGGGTTACCGTCCTGTCGACAAATTACCCATGGTTGGTACTCCTCTAATTGAGGCACTACATAGCACTGCAGCATGTCCAAATAAACTGGTACTGAAATGGTGGACTCCGCAAAAAAGTCCAATAACCTTATCATGCATTAGACCACACGAAACGTTAACTTTGGGACTATTCCTTTCATTTTCAAACTCCCATATCCGACTATTGTGTTTATTCACCTTCCCAGATACAAGAAAAGTGGCCTCATTCGAAAAACACAGACTTTGAAGATAGCATTATCGTCATCAACGCAGTCGAGAATCTCCACAGTAAAGGCTTGACGACCGGAGCGGTCGTTTGGTTGCAAGGTTTGAACGATTTGCACCTTAAAAGCACGCAAACAAAGTCTTGTTAACTTTTAACCCTTTTGCTCTGAAGTTCACCAAGTTCCCTTGAGGCACGATGAGTTGATTTGTGAGGACTTCGTTAAAAAGCTTGACGAATAGCCTCCGTCATCTCGTCGCTCACATTAGGCCTACCACTTTTTTGGAAGGTCAGCAACGCTTCCTGTCTCTATAAATTTCTCAACCAACGCTTGATGCTCTTAACATTAGGAGGGTCGCATCTCATTTCTAAATTTTCTCATACATTAGTCTCATGAAACCGCAGAACGCATTGAACTTTCTCTCTCAAAGACGCATTTTCAATATGACCGATGCTAGCGCTACCTACGTTGCTTCGGCTCCCACCGTACCAGCAGTTTAAAAAATTTTTGAGATGGAGACCATAATACAAAAAACCGTATGTATTTATCTGACATAAATTTTTTTTTTAATATTAATTTTTTTTTTTATCAGAGAAAGACTTTGTGCTCACCCATATATCCGTATTCACGATTTCAAAAGACTAGGATCCCCCAATGATCGAAATTCGATCACATTTCTGAGGAGAAAAAAAATATATGTGTAATTGTTCTAGCCTCAGTCTTGCTTATTAATAAACTTTGAAGAATGAAAAATAGATAACACAATAAATATCCAAAGTGCTTTGCATGACATTTTTGACACTCCCGATTCATTTCACCGCAATGATAACTTTGAAAATTTCTCGGAATAATATTTAAAGCACATCTGAAGGTATCTTATAATATATCTATCGAATTTTTATCTAAATATAATATTTATATTTAAGCTCAATTCTCCCTCCCTATCTCTGCGTCTCTCCCCCCGTCCGACTGCGGAAAATTATGGTCGGTTTCGGACCAAAAATCGATAACTTTTTTGTTACTAAGGAAAGAGTGTTAAAATTTTGCACAAACATAAAATAGTATATGATGCTTCCAATGAATTGCTTTTTATTAGAATTGTTCGTAATACAAAATTTTAAAAAAATAAATAAAAATCAAAAACTTCAACATTGGTATTTATTTTATTTTTAACTAAAAATATTGCCTTCAAAGTGTATGAAAATACCTTAAAATAGCTTAGAAAACGACGAAAAATACATAAAATGCTTACCTACTAATTATAGAAATATTTTGAATAGTTGGTTAATAACAATTTTTAACCAGTTGTTTCTATATAGGTGCATTAAAGGTACTATATTATACTTGGGGACCTTCAGGTTCTGAAATCGGTTCGTTGACTTTCAAAAGCTGCAGAGTATTTGTTATACGGTTTTCTAATGCTTTCAAATGAACGTCAACAATGATTTGAGTTAATTTGATATTTATTATTTAAAAAATAAACAATAAAAAAGGCAATGCTACATGCGTTGACAAATATGGTGCACAGCCTGTTCCTTAATGCTACCTTTTTTGAAAGGTTTTTTACCTGTGTTAACGTGAACAAATACGCAAACAAAATATATTGTGCACATCTAGAGCACAGGAACTTTCCAACCATATAAGTTAACACAGGTAAAAGTTCATGCGTATTCGTCCACATTAACACAGGTAAAAGT
>JAHWFO010004243.1:2426015-2527165 GCA_023313115.1 Rhysida immarginata | reverse complement strand
CAGGTAAAAGTTCATGCGTATTCGTCCACATTAACACAGGTAAAAGTGCATAACATAAAATGTGTTGCCGTATTTATATTTAGATGGATCTTCTAACCAATGCACCCGGGACGCATTTATGGGTTAAAGAAGCCTAAAGAAAATTTTACGATTCAAACGGTGAAGCTTTAGAAGTTTCCACGTCATCCACATTGGTTTTCTGCAGACCTAGTTATCAACTAGAATTCCTGGTTTTTCGGATTTTTCTAAGAATGGATAGTCCCCTCGCTCTGTGTTTTATTGAGTTATTATTTATCCAATTTGGAATTTTAATTTAACTTCCTGAGATTGTTCTGTTTACCTACAAGTGTAATTATCCCGGGCAACGCCGGGTCCTCTGCTAGTTAGAAAATAAGAGTTAAGAGTCCATACTCTCAATCTGTATCTCCATTAGTCACCAAATTCAAGGATCGTATGCGTCCATTCTCCAGAGAATTCGGGTTGCATTACATGGCAATGTTCGCCTTACAGTATATTAATAAAGTTTTTACTTACTGTAAGAAGTGCTTCCTTTTTTTGCCCAACCTCTGTACAATGTACATCATTAAAACTCGCTATTTTGAAGCCTC
Source organism: Rhysida immarginata (assembly GCA_023313115.1). NCBI lineage: Eukaryota > Metazoa > Arthropoda > Chilopoda > Scolopendromorpha > Scolopendridae > Rhysida > Rhysida immarginata. The sequence goes on along the minus strand of JAHWFO010004243.1, from coordinate 2,526,557 downwards.
TACAAGGAATTCCTTCTAAATTGTTGAAATGCTCAACAATATGTAATTGCATCATTGAAACAAACGAGATGAAAAAGGTAAATAGTTTGAAAATCACAAACAGCTAATAAACAAATCATATCTACTACATAAAAAATAATGCAGCTTATAATAGAATGTGCAAAATGGTGTTAAGAGTTCTGTTCACATAAATGGAAAATTTTTTGTTCGTCTCCAGCTTTGATGGGTTTGTCAGCCGTGCAATTAGTGATAGAGCAATGTTAACAAGATCAGCACAAAGTTGGCTGTCAAGATTTCGCTTTGGTGACACACCGCGTCTTGTGGTCGACCACAGACATTCCTTAATGATTATCGGGTAGTGACCTTAAGTTGAATCAGATATCCGTTAAGTCAAACTGCAAGAGAGCTTGCAGAAAAACCAGATGATGCTGTATTACTGAATAGTTTCTCGGCATTTGCCACCAAGTGGTAGATTGAACAACTCAGCAAATAGGTGTCTAGGAAAGCGAATGACAGACGAAGAAAATATGATTTTGCACATATTTACTTGAAACTTTGATGCAGAAGAGTTGATAATAATATTGATATATTAGTAGTTTTTAGAATTTTTTAAAATTATAGCTTTCATTGATTGGAGTCGGCGCTAAGATATTAATTCCACTCAGCTTTTATTCTTCAATTCCTCTTTTCTTACTTTCCTTTTATTGCTAGAGTCTTATATGAATAGATAAAGTGCTGACGGGCTTTATCCCACCCTCGAAAGACCTGTACTTTCCCACCCTCGAAAGACCCAGAGCGAGAGCAATGCATTGCAATGGTCAAAGATGGAATGATTTGTCTACTGTATAACAATATGATCTCAATCCATAAAAGAGTTTTACGTTTGCATAGGTTTCCATTCTAAACTCAGGACAGTATGTCATAAGAAAATGGCCATGCTCTTTTTGAAGTTGCTTTTGTATCCTCTGCTCGTCTAAAAAATATTTAGGACACAGTAGTAAAGACAAATAAAACAGCCACCCGCCTTTCTTCAGATTCCGCCCCCAATCCCACACAAACTTAAGATACGAGTGTATGCTAGCAGATTTCGCTGATGTAGGACATTTTGTAGGTTTATTTTAAATTTTGGATTTATAAAAAGCCTATAAACCGGTGTTTTAATGTATCATACTATTTAAGTTATTAATTTTTTCTTTATACAGTTTGATTAATAAAAATACACCGTTTGCTATGGAGACGATGTCTAAGAACTTATAGCTGATTTTGAGAGTATTTGTGTGCTGATTTCAAGAAAAAACATGCGCATAAATTTTAAAAGCGTGCCTTCGCGCTATTCTTTAAATGGGAAGGCGATTTTTAAACGTTCTGTAGTGCGACAAATCAGAGAACGAATAAAAACGTACTTACATTCTATTTTTTTGTTTACAATAGTCTAACTTAAATACCGTGCGATTAAAATTCGAATTTATGGCTAAATCTTTCATAGCTTAGCAGCATTGTCGTCTATGGCTAACAGATCAACACATCACCGAAAGGAAGTTAGTTCTCTTCAACGAAAACTCAGCGTCACAAATGTATGTAGTCAGGCATTACAGATATACTAGGGAGAAAATCTTTTTCTAATGCAGTAAAATTATCGTTGGATGGTTTTATATTCGAATTTTCAGTAGAATCGTTGTTATGCGAGGCCTTCAAGGGACTATTTTGGCAAACGATTATCCATCCTTCAATATCCAATCTTGTTACTTATAAGTTACATTAGAGAAGCATTATTAATACAGGGTGTTTCATAATTGGTGTCCCGTCTTTAGGTCCAAATAACGACTCAAGGGGAACAGATTGGGGGAAAATGAATATTGATTATTTGGTTTCAATGTCCCCTAATTCAGAATAAAAACATTTCGCGGCTCTGGGGGTGAAGGGGTAAATTTTGAAAATTTTAATTTTGTAGGGGTAGGGATTAGACCCCATGTGTTATTTAGAAAGTTGTAGAGCATCATGTAAAATGTGGGTTTAGCAAAAAACCCAGTGAAAAAATCTCATCCCATGCCCTTTATCGAGTGGGTAAAGTGAAAAGTATGGCTAGCTAATGTAGACAAAAACAGAAAAACTCATTAGAAACTTAATAGAACTTTATTGTTTATTAGAAAGCAGTACATTTCAAAATGTATTAGAAGACAGTATTATTAGCTTTTCAGGGTAACGACTCATTCATTCTCATTAATTTTCCAAATGTAGGCCCTACTGTTTTCTAATAAGTATGGTTTTTGTTCACATTGGCTAGCCATACCTTTCACTTTACCCACTCGATAAAGGGGACAGGGCATGAGATTTTTTCACCGGGTTTTTTGCTAAACCCACGTTTTACATGATGCTTTACAACTTTCTAAATAACACATGGGGTCTAACCCCTACCCCTACAAAATTAAAATTTTCAAAATTTACCCCTTCACCCCCAGAGCCGCGAAATGTTTTTGTTCGGAATTAGTGGACATCAAAACCAAATAATCAATATTCATTTTCCCCCACCTGTTCCCCTTGAATCGTTATTTGGACCTAAAGACGGGACACTAATTATGAAACACCCTGTATAGCAGAATAAAACTTTTAAATTAAAATTAATTTATAATCAAACATAAGCAAACATGAACTAATGGAACCATAAACATTTTTCTGGACTTCACATTAGGACTCTTTTTCCGAAAACCTAAACGCTGTAAGTGGATGAATAGTTGAGGAAAAGGTTTCATCAAGACACTAAGGCGTAGATATCAAGTTAGGTGGAAACATAATCTGGGTGCAATAGACAAAGGAAAATGAAAGAATAGCAGTTCCAGAACACTTAAAATAAGCCAACTTGTGAAAAATCCTTACATAATTGAGAAATCCAGTGATCAAATTTGAAATCAGCACCGCATGAAATAACATAAAAATTGATCTTATACTGCAGTCATCTTAAAATGGACTGAAATCTTGCATGCTTGTGCTATTAAAGAAAATTTTTTCGAGTTCTCCTGTTTTTGAAAGGAAAAAAATTTAATATTATTTCCTGACCAAGAAATTTTGGAGGATTTATTTAGCTTTCAATAATAATAATAATAATAATAATAATAATAATAATAATAATAATAATAATAATACCTTTAATAATTAAAGATGATGTTGTTGCCATTTAGAGATTTAAGATCTTATCTAGTTTGCATTATGAAATAAATAATTTATTACACGACAATCGAATTCTGCGGATACGCCATGAAACATTACGAAACGACATTCAGAAATGACTTGACGATTATATTGATGGAAGCATTCCTTTCTAGATAACTTCAACTAAATAGACACACAAGTCTCTTATTTCTGTTTAGAGCAATTTTAAGATGGCCGCCCTTTTGATGAAATGTCCCAATTAAAGACGCACTGCATTGCATTCCGCAATAAATTTTCCGACGTTTAAACCGGGCTATCACTTTTCGACATTGATGTTCCCTTCATGAATGCGAAGCGAACCATTAACTTACACGTACAATGAGCGAGATTAGGATAAAAATCTACGCAGCCAATTTTAATTGGGAATTAGTTGAATACGTTTATAATAATGCCACGTGGTTGAGTCTATACGGCATTTCATCTGGTTGTCATATAATATATGATATAGTATCACCTATGAATGTCAATGCGCATATTAAATGTCATCGAATGTCAACCCCTTATCGACACAATGTCAAATGCCAGCTACGACATATAAGGGGGTGCTGTCATAATTCACCCTTTTACAATAGAGTTAAAAAAAAGGCCATAAAATAGTTCTTTCAGTGAAATCAATTTACGACGAGGAGATTTTTTAATTTCATAAATGAGAAATGAGGGCTTGAAAAGGTTAATGCTTATTTTGAAATTACTATTATTGGAAGATACGCGTTGTGGAATTATAATCCCTTATGGTTTTCAAGAATTTGTCTTGTGCTTAGACATGGGTTAATTAGATTACTTTTTAAGGTGATTCTGGAACTCAAGGTCTCTTATGGAATGAATGGAGTCAAAATGTTGAATACAGCTCTTCGTGTCATTAACTATATTTTTCATTCTAAAACATTGTTTTATAATAAAGGGTACGCTAGTTTCTTTGTTTAGACAATTTTTTTTGAATGAAAATTTCAAGTAAAATTTAACTTCACCGGATTCTTATTCCGTCAAGATGTACTTGTTCCTCTTTCAAAAATAACTTAGTTTCTAATGCTGATGATCTTTAGATAAGACTTTGTCGAATACAGTATGCTTCTGCTATGACTAAGCGCAGCTCTCATATTTTTAACATGGGAAGACGATTTTAAAACGTTCTCGCAGCGTATTTCATCAGATATCAGAAAATGAATGAAAACTTAGCAGCATTTTCTGTTTTCAGTTTATATGCCCGTACGCTTAAAACTCGAATTTATACGAGTTGTCTGAATACTTTTGTGTAATTTATAAGTTAGTAGCATTGTCGTCTATAGCGAATATCTAAACACAATAATCGAAAGAAAGTTCAGCGCCAAAATTTGTAAGCAGTCACGCATCTAAGCAAACCGCAATCAGAGAGATCAATAACTTTTCCTTCAAAGAGATGATGAGAAGATGAGAACAGACCACTGATCAGAGACATGCGAGGCTCATTAATAAGAGACCCTCTACAAATCAGCAGAAAGAAGTTGCGGATTATCGTGGGCTTTCTTACAGGTCACGAATTTTTGCGTAAACATTTACATAGAGTGGGAATTCTTCGGAAAGAGCCACTATGTACGAAACATAATCTTGAGGATATTCACCAAGATCCGGTGGGCAGTCTGACTCGAATTCTTGGCGAATCCGGCTTCCTGTAGGTTTTCCTAGTCTTTTATTGGGTTTTGGCGCAAAATTCCCTCGTAGGAGTAAGCGCCAATGAGTTTGTTCACCATCGATAAGCCTAGCCTACCCTATAAGAAGATAAGAAGATAAGCAGTCACGCATGTAAATATTCTAAGGTGGAAGTTCTATACTTTATAATGGAAAAAATTGTCATTTGACAAGCTCAAAATCTTGAACCTACTTTAATAAACAACTAAAAAGATTTTATATTTCTATTCAAAACGACTAAAAGTAATTTGCTAGTCTGTATTCACCTATATTTTAGTTCTATAACTAATCATACCGTTTTTGCCTTCCTTTATTAAGTACCGAAAGGTGCTTTATGCTTTGGCCTTGTCCGACCGTCCGTCCGTCCGTCCGTCCGTCCGTCTGTCCGTAACTCGATTTTCTCGGAAAGTATGAAAGATCTTAAAAATCTGTTTTCACCAATCGATAGATATGGGAAATGGCACGGATGAGTTCGAAGATGGTCGAAATTGGTACAGAAGCACGCGCTCTAATTGTACTATTATGATACCCCCCGAAATTTTTCCATGTTAAGATATAGTAAGTAACATATCAAAAAATGATGAGCCATGAACGAATATAACGTTATTAAATACTGTTTAGCCAATTGATAAATTTAGTTCGAAGATGGTCGAAATTGGAACAATGGCACGCGCTCTAGAAGTTTTCAATGTTAAGATATAGTAAGCAACAAATCAAACCACTCGTAACGAAGAGTCATGAACGAATATAATGTTATTAAATACTGTTTGGCCAATTGATAAACTTAGTTCGAAGATAGCTGAAATCAGTACAATTGCACTGGGAAAAATGCGTAATGAGCATATAGGTTCGGCTCTGCCCGTGGTCAAAATGTTAATGAGATTGTGCGCGTGCAGGATGCACGTGATTGACGATAAATGAAAGGGCAGAACGGACTCTAAATCAAAAGAATTTTATTATTCGTAGGGAGCTAATTATTTATTACGATAACTAGAAAACGAATTAACTTTTTTACACTCCGTTTTCACCAATCCATTAATATGGGACAGAGCTTAAACAAGTACGTACCTAAGATAGCTGGAATAGGTACGTGCTCTAATGGCACGTACTCTAATGGTAAAATTTCCTCTAACCAGATATGGCATGTAATATACAAAATAAATCGTCACGACGTCTAATGAACGAATATATAAGAGTAACTATTGATAGCAGATATTGGTCTAGTGGCACGTGTAAGTGTAAGGATGTATCATGAATGAATATAACGCGTAAATAATGATAATGGTAACTGGTTTACTAGCACGTGCCTAATAGTACCATATGGTACCAATGGAACTTTCAATGCTAAGATATGGCATGTAATATATCAAATAACTCGTAACAATGTGTCATGAGTGAATATAGAAAATAAATAATGATAGTGGAAATTGGTTAAACAGCACGTGCCCTAATGGTACTGTATGAAACCATATGGTATTGGAACTTTCAATATTAAGATATGGCAGGTAATACATCAAACAACTTGTAACAACGTGTCATGAGTGAATATAACAAGTAAATAATGATAGTGGGAAATTGTTAAATAGCACGTGCCCTAATGGTACTATATGAAACCATATGATACCATTGGAATTTTCAATGCTAAGATATGGCGTGTAATATATCAAACAAGTCGAAACAACGTGTCATGAGCGAATATAACGAGTAAATAATAATAGTGGGAAATTGTTAACTAGCACGTGCCCAATGGGACCATATTATACCATATGTTACCTTTGGAACTTTCAGTGCTAAAATATGGCATGTAATATATCAAACAATTGTATCGACGTTTCTTGAGCGAATATAACGAGTAATTAATGGTAGTCAGAATTGTTTAGTAGTATATGTTTTAATGGTGCTATATGTTACCTCTGGCTTAATGGTATATAAAACTAAATACTGTGAGACATAATGCTAAATAGTAGTAGTTAATCGCTGGCTTCAATAGTAAATGATCACGTAGAAACACTTTAGTAATTGAATATGTAAAATGATAGATGCTTAAACATAACGCTTCAGCAATTAAGGCTCAATTCGTCTAACATTAAGTGGGAATGTCTTACAAATTATAGAACTTTTATTTGTTCAGATATATAAAGCCTAATTTCACTCTCCATTTAACGCTTCCGTTCGTCAAGTTTATTCGTTAAAATTCTTTGTATACATTTGTTTACTAAAATAGTAATTTACAATTTAGTTTTCATGTTTATATATTTTATCTAAAGTGTTTTAAAATGTTGGTTAATTCTATATATCAATGTATGATGCTATAATACTAAAATGTGCTCCTTTATCCGCTTTGGCGCTAAATCATTCTTGTTAATTTATTTCGTTAGTGATTTCATTGCTTTATTTATATCATTATCTTTTTCTCTTATTTTTTATTTGTTTTGTATTTATGATTATATTTAATATTTCTTTTGTAAATGGGTATTCCCGTCAATAAATAAATAAATAAATAAATATCTAAATAAATAAAATATTTGGACTCTTCGAGCATTGTTAACGCCAGCTTGGAACATTCACCCGTTACGAAGGCATTGTTGTAGCACGTGCATACTTCGTTAGGTTGCGCGCGTTCGTTAGCTCGCGTCTGATTCATTAGCGTGCAGTCGTTCGATTTCAAACAATAAAAAAGGATGTAGGAATACTTTCGAAAGAGATAATAAGAAATTTAGACATATTAAAAGTTGGTTGAAATTTATTCACAATTTATTCACAATTACAAGGAAGAAAAGTGCTGAACAGAATGCATATAAACGTCGCATCTATTTGCAAATAATAGAAGTGAGTTGTGCTTTCTGTCGACGAATTCATAATGTATGAAAGGAATAAACGGATAGGAAAAACGGATAGGAAAAGGAAAGGTTAGGTAATATAGCATATCTATCATTTCATAATGTCGAATCACGAACGAATACAACTTAATTGTTCATTTAATATTTCACTCATTGTTGGTGATGTAACAAGGTATGATTTTTCATTGCGCATGCTTTCTCTCTAGGCGGTATTGATTGCACATGCCTCCGTTATGACCAGTTCCTTCATTTCAAATATACACAAATTACAAATTAGAAGTTTTACGGGTGGAATATATAAACAACGCAGTTCTTCAATGGTTTATGTAGTAGTGTTCATTTAGCCTTTCGGTACTTGATTATATCATTCATTAATGGTTTATTTACCATTTTTATTTCATAGGTTGCTGTCATAAACACAATGCAATATCATCATGTAAGAGATAGTAGTTGAAAATGATCGGTCATTTCTTGACATGAGGCAGGTGGTCAGGAATGTGTATGGCACAAGCTCATAAACGTATTCTTCTTTCCCTGTTCTCATCAAATTTTGAGTCTGTTGGATAATGACTAATATGGGAAGATAGATATTCCAATGGAATCGGTAAGAATCAGGTGTCGAGATCTTGAATGCAGTATGTCTGTCCGTAAGATTCTGTTATATGCAGCATTTCTAAGCCTGATATTAGCTTTGGTAATTATTTCTTTTGATTATTTCTTTTGATATTAGCTTTATCATAAAGATAAATTGTAGAAGTGTATTATTCGTCTTTAGTTTAAATATATAGAAGACTTTCTATAACGTATTTTTGCGTAAATATGAAATCGACTTGACCGGCTATCTTGTTAGGAAGGGAAATTGTATATTCGGGAGATTTATCCTAAAAAAAATTGTATCCATGACAACAAAACTCAGCATCTTGACGTCATGGTAACCATTATTCTTCTTCTATGGTTTGTGTACTATGAAATATTTTAATTCGAAAACTCTAACTCCAGCAACACATTGAAGAAAATCGGAGAAAATCGATTTCTTCAAGGAATTATTTCCAGGTCAAGTGAATTTTTTCACTCAATTATTCAAAAATCGCATTTCAACGTGTTTATGCCTCGAGAAACATTCATGACCCGTATCGGAGGAAAAAATCATTCAATCAACACTTTACTCCGTTGCTCACTCTTTCGCTTTTTCGAGTCTTCTTCTTCTGAATATTTATTGCCGACGAAGGCGATGGAACTCTAAATGACGGTGTTTCGAATCGATTTCGGCTGTCTTTTCTAATATCTTGAAGACATTTATTCTTAAATAGCACGTTTAGAACTCATTCTCCGTTGTAGTATTTCTAGTATGTTTTATTAATGCTGGTAATATTCAATTGTGAGATGTTTGAAATGACATAAGTGAAGAGATCAAAACAGCCGGCTTCAAGAAATTCATAAAAAAGTGAAATCACATTTTCATCTTATCCATGTAGCATGTCTTTCCCCATCATTTCACATCTCTACATTCATGAATTGTGCTCAGTATTATTTCAAAAGTCTATCCCAATTGCTTCAACATATGCGTGAAGGTTTTCGCAGTGTTTGTCAAGAACTTTGAAATAAATCTCGGCACGCAGAAAGAAATATGACAAGCTGTCATTATTTAAAACAGATGATGTTTCTTTAATCTTTACATAAATAAAATTAAACAATCCTTTTCAATGGTTACTTCTTGAGTAGTATACAAGGTTAGTGTTTTCTTTTCAAGTAATCTAAAAACAGGTGCGAGTATAAAGGGGATTCATTAAATAATTTAATACACTGGCCTTTGAATTAGAAGCATCAAAGAAGACGTAAATTTGTTTTAATCCGTTTTTATTCATTTAGCTTGATTCAAACAAGCACTTATCATTATTTATGAAGACTTGGATGTATCTATAACTCGATCAGTATGGGGAAAATAAAGACCTAACTAAATTCGAAAACGGACTTTTCGAAAGGTGCTCCTTTATTGGTGCTCTTCTAGCTGAATTCACAATTGAAACAACGAAACAGCGACTGGGACTGGATTCTCGAAAGGTGCAATATCCAGAGAGTTAACCGTTGAAACAAATGATCCACATTCTTTATCTAAACGGGTTACATGTGGCTCCAAGACAATCAATCAAGAGCGAGACCGCCGTCGTTTATACGAAGAAAAATAAGATACACTCTGCATCATTGACAAACGATTTAAACCAAGGCTGTTCCTGATCTTAGAAGGAATTGAAGCGGATCCACTCATATGCCTATACCAAAACTACTGATTTTTACAAAGAACAGAAAAATTCATCTGGAATGTCGTTATTGTATACGTGAAGACTGAAAGGGAAGAAGATGTGACGAATCACGATAGATGTTTTGCACCGACGGTAGACAGACGGTTTGGCAGAGCCCCATGAAGCAATGGATCCAGCTTGCCTTATCGCGACAACTCAAGGCTCTGGTGGTATGAAGCTTCCTCTGATTGTATGAAATTGGTTCCCTGATATTTATGGAAGATCGAGTGCGTTCCACGGACTGCCTAAACATTGTTGCGGCCAAGTCCATCTTGCAATGCTGCATTCGTATCCTTCATGTAACGGCTACTTCATTCACGACAATGCTATGCTCATGAGCAGTGGTTTAGAGAGCACAAAGATCACAGATCAAGATCTAAACACCATAGAGAATGTTTGGCACATGTTGGAACGACATATCCGACAGTAAAATAAATCCTCTGCCCAACAAATCTGTGAGAATTAAGGGAATGTCTGGTGAAGTCCTGGTCTTCCATTAACTTATATTTGTTCAACACCTTATTGGCTCTATGCCAACCGCACACATGCTGTATCTCTCGGCCAGTAACATTAAACAGATGTTTGTACATGTAATTCATTTGCCAGTACGTGGAATTAATCAAACATATATTTTAACTTCACGCGTTAAATTTGCGTAATATAAAAACGACATTATGGTCATACCAATCTGATTCATGTTTGATTGCTCCATTTTAACGGTTTTGAGTAGAAACGTTCAAAAAGCAAAATGTTTAAATTACAGCTTATTCTCTTCAAACAGTTCCATCAACGTTAACTGATTAGAAGGAAGAGAGGAGAGAGGTTTAGTTCTTTTCCCCCCCTTTTCTTCTCTTTCTTTCTCTCCTTTTTTCCCCTTGTGCCTTTCTGTGATTCTTATTATCCATTTAAGGAGCTTTGGTCATCGACCTCTGTAATCAGCCGATTAAATTGTCACAAGCGAACTGATCTGAGATCAGGTGTGAAATGGACGTAAGAAAGTCGAGGACTGTCATTCCCTCCAACCTGCCTGAGTCCTTGGTTCGCCGTTCTTTCACTGTGCTTCGTCTATGTCGTCGCCTGAACTCAATGGACGTCATCCTTCTTATTGATTGAATCTCTTTCCTTCCTCCGGTTTCTTTTTTTTTCAACGATAGTAGATTAAATGGTTTTTCTTTCTCATGTTAAGTGAAAGGTTAGCAAGCGAAAGCGTGCTCTTTTGTTTCAACAGGTACGGAAAAAAATACAAAAGACTTGTCCGTAATTAACAAAATAGTTACATCTTCTGTGGGCCAACTTTTCCTTTTCTTTAAAAAATTATGACATCATATGAGATTGAAGGATCAAACCAATTGTGAATGTGAACAATTAAAAGGATCGAAAACCAGTTCATACAGTTTTTTAACTGCTTATTACAGATGTTCTACAATTTCATCCTTAATTTTACAATATGAAGGTATAACATTGTCTTCCTTAGATCAACTTCCATTTTATCTTGGAATTCAGGCTATTCTAAGTCATTGTTTGGATGTCGGATCAATAATAAACAATGCTAGGAAATGTAGAAATACAGAACGCTCTTTCAGTCTTACGTGGATGATAGAATCAATTTATACCTGAGTCCACGACCAAATGGGCTGTGTATCCTCTGCTGCTCTGCATCTCACTTTCCACTAGAGAAAGGCTCAACGAAGCACATCTTGGTTGTATTTACCCTATTGCTACAAGCAAACTTTGCATAGATCCTCTATTTAAGGTAGTTTATACATCCTCTATACAAGTCGCAAGCCTGTGTCCAGCTGCCCCTTTTAGAAGACCAAACGCACAGAATCCATGGAAGCGGTTTTAGGTGATTTTATAGTTTCAGAAAATAGTATTGCTCAGCTGCCGTCTCTTCCTCCATATTATTCATAAACGACAAATTGGTTTGATATTTTCGCCAACCATGTGAAAGCGTACTTTGTCAGAATCCAGTTACAACCGTAAACGTTTTGCCAAAACTTTTCTTGTATTCACCTACTCGTACAGTTAATTGCTGGTGGATTGACGGCTTTCCTAGCTAGGTCTAGGAACTTCAGCGAAGTGGAATTTTCAAGTTAAATTTACATTAAAATCTTACATATTCTACCCTTTCGAATGGTCATTCCCATCGACTTGCAGTTTTTTTTTTTTATATTTTCAGTAGAGCTGATTCTTCCTCGTAAAATGCGGTCACGTATTTTTCTCACTAGGGAACAATTCTCAGCAACAGGATAGTTGATCTATTTGTAGCATTAGGATTATGATATACTTTTAAACTTCCTTGGGTTCGCTTACCGATAGATAAGGTTTGCATATTTGAGGTTATTTACGAAAATCGCTCACACTAGGCTGGAACGATCTTCAATTACACTGTACAACAAGTTTGAACTTTTTTTCTGTCCTTTAGATGAAACTATGTGATTCTGTATAAACAAAAGTTGCTTGATTCATATATCACGTACCGTTTTTCTAGGAGACCCACTTCTTAGAGAAATGTAACAGAGGCTTGATTATAGAAAACACAAACACTAAAATGATTTTTTTGGCTGTTTCCTCTTGTAGGCATCTGTTGGTGTGTACCTGATAACAGACAAGCAATATTCAGCTAGCATACTTCCATTCCATCATTAAGCTCTGCCTGTGTGATTCCATGATGTGAACATGTCATAGATGTAAATGGTTGAAAGTCAGGATCTTGATGGTTTGGGTCATCGGAGGTGTCTTCCTCTGAATCAACAGTATATTTAACTGGAGCTGTAGGCATAGGAAGATCTTCAGAATGGGGAACTGATCGCATAGCGCTTCTATACAGGGTGTTGTATTATTCGATGACCAACTGTGGAGGGGTGGTTGTATGGGTGATTCTAAGCAAAAACCTTCATATGAAGCACCCATACTAAGAATCATCCATACAACCACCCCTCCACAGTTGGTCATCGAACACCCTGCATGTGCTACAATATAGAAAGGTAATAAGCTATAACGTGAATTTTTTGGAAAATGGTGCGTGGTAAACAAATAATAATTACAGATTCGTTATTTTCAGCCAAAAATATACAAGAAATACTTATTTTCATCTAAAAGACATTTTTCATGTTGTATAGTGTTATCCTAATATTTTATACATAATCAAACTAAACTTTTCCCGTGAAGCAGGAATTTGTTACATAAATTTGAATTTGTTGTTATATAAAACAAGGACTGCTGAAACCATCTGAGAGGTGGTAAGCAGGTGATATGGCTTTGAAGTGAACATGAAATCAAATTATGGGGCTGAGATCCATGTGGGTAGGCAGTAAAATTTCCTTCGGGAAACAATAGTCTCCGCTTACTAATACCAATTTTAAAGGTCGACAAATGTTGTACCTATTATAATTACATTGGAATGTAAATAACTCATAATTGCAAAATTGAACCTTCGTGCCGACCTGGACGGTCAAGAGGCTTGGATGCTGACCTCCATAACGGTGGGTTGCTTATTCGAATCCCGTCGAGGACGTGGATGGTTGTTTCGTGTTTCGTCGGGGTAATGTGATAAACCTTTTGTGTGAGACACTCATAAAATTATCACTCGTGGGTGTTAGGTCACTCTTTAGTCGATGATAGGACCCAAAAGATTAAAGCGGTTCCATCCAAAGAGGAGGACCATTCAAAAGGAATCTCCACCCTGCCTGTAAAGTTTCGCATACGTACCATAAATAAAAAATTGAGACAATTACGCAGAACAGAGAACATGAAATTAATTAATACTGTATGAACCAATTACCCGTGATGTTGGATGGAGAAATTTTAATGTGCTTTATTGTTAGCTATTTACCATGTATAATTAAGACTTTTTTAAAATTTTTAATTTCTATATTATTCAATTTTCTGATCTACCCTAATCATTGTTACAACGGATATTTACCTCACTAAGAAATCACATCGACATTTACCTCACTTTCTTCCCTTGGATTGGTTACAAACAGGACAAATTTTGGGAGGTTATTCCGGAGAGCACATGAAATTTTATGGATCGCAAATGATTCTATACTCGGAAAATGTCCAGTTCTATGTATTGCAATGACATTACTACCGCTTTAATCTTTCGCGTCCTAGTATGGTAGTTTCTATTAGATTTTCCAGTCTCGAATCCTGCTGCGGGCATAACGTTTGGTTTGTCCCAAAAATGATTAATTTTTGTCTGGAATTGTCTCAGGAATGCATAGAAATATTAATCATCTAGCGCCCAAAAACCTAATGAACCAACCAAACCAAATTTTTCAAACGTCATTCTGGCACAGAAGCAACATTATCCTGGAGAGTCCTCTGTGGCAGTTTGTCAACTTATTATGGTGTTTCACAATAATTGTCCCTTCTCGTTTCCACTTTACAATTAGATTACTCATGGTAGACTTGGGTAGGTTTAAGAGCTCGAAATTTCACGTACTAACTTTCCACTTAAATGGCATTCACTGACAATGCTACGCACAAATTCGCTAAGTTCTTCTGCAATATAAATTTTTGTGATAGCTGGTATTGGTGCTTTACTTATGTCAGTTATAGCTCGCCATCACTAATGTCATCGTCGAACTTTCCATTTCCAAGAGATGTCCTAAAACATTTTGCAAAGCAGTATATACGCAGTCCAGCCACATTGTCATGACCACCAACTAATAACCAGAATAGCCGCCGCCGTGTACATCATGGACAGCAGCTAGACGGCGTACGAGAGAATCAGAGGCTGGAAGGTTCCATGGAGCGAACATGACGGTCAAGATGACCACAAAGGTGCTCGATTGTTTTAGATCTGGAGAATTAGGGGGGGGGGGCAGTGAAGTACTTGGAATTCTTTCTCATGCTCCTCGAACCATTCCCGGACAGATTCAAGTTGTATTTTTTCATCATTTTATTTTCTTTCTTTATCTTTTTATGTTTTTTTCATTTCCTGTTTCGTTGTGGAAAAAGAGTTTTATTTTATTCTTAAGTTGTATACATAACACTTACATCACTAGTTTCTGCTCTTCCAAGAGGATATTTTAGTGTGATTCTCATCGGAGGTTTCCCGCCGAATACGACAATGTCCATCCACCCGATGGACCAGAAACCGTGACTCCTCGGAGAAGATAAATCATAAGAGGTCCGAGTCCTGTACTGCAATGCAAATGCAGCTGTTTTTGCCGATGCACTTTTATCTGAATGGTTTCGCTCTATTGTCCTTGTCGGCCCACGTATGGCAGACCCCTGATTCATTTGGACAGTAAATTGCCGAACGTCAAACTTTACATCAATGGTCCATGGTGCTCCGCAGTTTCCATGCAATGGTGGCGTTTGTCCAAGCGCAATGTACTTTAAACACAGCAGCACGCGAACAGCTCACAAACTGCGTCCAAATCTCACAAGCAGTTTTGGAAATGCTATCGAAAACATCCCTTTTGGGGATCTGATAAATCGCACGTTTTGCCTATGGCAATAACGACTGATACGTGTGTGTGCAGAGTGTAGACATCTGCTGACGGCAAAGTTAGTGATCATAATAATGTGCCTCTACTCTATATCACCCCTCGAAATTTGCAAGTTTACAAGGAGAAGTGAAAATCAAACATAGTAATGCACAGAATAGGCTGAATGAACTGAATGAAGAATTTCAATGCTGTTCTTGACTTCAATGCTATTTTCACTTATTGCCTATGTTTATATTAAAATGTATATTTTTGAGAGTCATTATTTTCTAATAATAACATCATGAGAAGTGGAGAAAAATTTTAACAAAATTTGAATCTCCTGAATGGCCATCTTAAGATATTTAAGATAATTTGCTCAAGTGTAATAGAGAAGTAATAAGTGGATAATTTATTTGCTTTGTAATTGTTACCAAGAGGAGTACGGGAAAGAAATTTCTATATGAATTGAAAATAATTATCAGTAATAGGGAATGCTAGAGGGTAGTGCCTGTAGAGCACACTGAGCTGAAAGTTCCGCACCGTATGCGAATTTTAATTAATTTATTCGTCTCCTTTACAGCCCTTTTAAAGTTTAAAAGTTTTGCAGATATTCATTTGAATTCCGTTTAAATTTCAAGGGTTTCCTCATTCCTCCATCTTACTCGCGCTCCAAAATCATCTTATGGCGCTTCTCTTTGAAAAAGCTCAAGTAAACTGGTCACTCTCGGGTGAAGTTGAAACAGAATAATGAAGGAAATCCCGTTTCAAACACAGAACCAGATCAGATATTGTGGAGTAGGTAAGGTAAATGTATGTTACCTCTCGCTAAGGGGAGTTTAGATGTAAGTGGGGGAGGGGGGGGGTAGAGGCGTTGGGAATGAATAATGGTGATGGGCACCAAGTGCGAGACGATGTCAAGGAAAGAGTGGGAGGGTTTTGGCCACCTGCTTGTTAGAGTGAATTAAGGCGGGGGAGGATAGGAAAGGTGGGGGAACTGGAAACGGTAATTGAAAAATCCCAAGGCGGCGAAATGCAGCTGCATCAGGAGGAGAAGCGATCGATTCCCTCTGGTGAGAGATAAGAGAAACTCGCCAGGAAAACGACTCCGTGTTTTATACATTAGTGTAAGTCTATTACTGTAAAACGAATGCGCCCCTTAATGTGTTATACTGCCCAAAATTTGTATTGGAGGTTGTATTAATTTTAATAATGTGCCATTTTCAACGTGTAGCCGTACGCAGAAGAAGCGATAGCGTATGTGTTTAATGCGTAATTACATTATCATTTGCGAAGAACTAGATTAGATTAAATGAGAAAAAGAAAAATCTGAAAAACTTAGCGGAAGCCGTTTTGAACGATAAATGGTTAAATTATCCAAAATCTTACTTTGCAACCATACTACTAATAGTTTATATTAATAAGATAGTTGAAAATTAGATTAACTTAATTCTTGAAGGTTTTATCTTCAGAAGCGAAGAGGCTACTTGGTTCTATTTTTAATCTGGAATTATTTCACGGTGCCTTCCGTAAGAATAAAGCGTTAAGTAAAGATTTCGATTTTAGTCTTAGAAGAAACACCGAAGGCCATACGATCTGTTAAAGTGTACAGTTGTTTGCATAGAGATAGACATGGTTATCATATTTGTTTGAGATTTAAAAATAATATCTACAGAACGTACGAGAATAGTTCAATAAGTAAAGTAGCAAGACCTCTCATTAGGTAAATTTATTCAATTTGTACATACAGTGAAGCCTTTGTACAGATTATTTTTTACTCTGCATACTTTTCTATGAAGTTGTTACAACGATGAACCTGGATATCTACACCGGCATTGTAGATGTCAAGAATATGACGTTGAACTTCCTCGTCGGTAATTGTCCCATATGTGATATCTAGTTCAGGAAACGCGTAATATAGGAACTGTAAGCTTAAAATTAAGGAAAGGATCATGAATGCGTAGACAAATTCTTCACATGGCTATGACCATCTATGTGAATGTGAAGGAAAACGTGTCAAGGGACGGATGCCCTGAATATATCCAAACTGGCATTTTGGGGGCGGATAAATTGCAATATAAATGTAAATTTTTTTCCACTTGTGTAAACATTTTTTCCAACGTAACCAACTAATCTATTGAAGAAGTCAATGTCAAGAGCCTGAAACCACGATATATTATGTATCATCTGTGAATCATCTGCCGCCCAAGGGCTTCTTCAGTCGGTTCTGGATCGTCCTAAATTAAACCTTCTCTTTAGTGATTGACATCTTTAGCGGGCCTGATTGCTGGACATCTTTCATGTCTGTCCTGCTATGATCACAGGCCCATAGCCGGGGGAGGGGGGTCGAGGGGGGACGACCAACCCATTATGGAAAAAGGTCCGCCTCCCAAATTTGGAAAAAGGTCCGACTCAGTGGAATTTTTGAAAAAAGGTCCGGAATTTTTGAAAATCGCCCCCAAGATAACGTCCTGACTACGGCCCTGGATTAGTGTACCAAACCATTGGCATCTGTCTCCGTGGCATACCCTTAGCACCATACAAGAACTTCTAGGCAAATATGCATTAATTTCCAGTGGTGGTTTGCTTTTCAATCGTAGACATCACATTACGCACTTTTATGTTGACCATGTTTCATCAAGCGCTGCCACCATCTTACAAATGATGGTGAATATGGCTGACACGTGGCACCCTCTAACATCCATGTACCAAAGCAATGGTCAACCCACTCCTGCAGGAAATTAAACGGTGTAAGGAATATTAAACCTGTAATAAGCCTTTTACCTTATATTTGTTTTTAAAATAGTAATCTGCAAATTCACAACCAAGAACTGCAACATTAGGGACATTAGGGATGAAATCGATAACTGGAAAAACCGCGGACTTTCAAAACTACCATGAAATCGATTTTTAGCTGTTCTCCATATTACTGACAATTCTAAACTGGAATGTACTTAAACATCAATTTAATATTTAATCTCTTAGGTTCTATAGCTGCAGAAAAGCAAACAATTTTTGAGTTATGTTGGACCGAAATTGAAAGAAAATCGGTGCATATTTCAAAGTTTGGGAAACAAATTTTTTCTTTCCCCTCAAAACGTTTTCCTCGTTGCTTTGTAGTAACCATGATGTCCTAAGAACTGCAACATCCCATTGTGATGGACGATTTTTCTATGGTTTGAAGTCACAAATTCTGTCACCATGGAAACTGAAGCAAGTTGTTTGGCTTCAATTGTTATCATGTTTCGAGGGTTTTTTTGTCATATAAAGGCTTTGCTTTATTTAGTAAGACTTTTTCAAAGGAACCTTGGAATTTTTAGATATTTGATCGGCTTTGCTGAAGTCGTGCCCATCTTAAACAGCCTAGTCGAACTAACTCTATTCTTAACCGGTGTTAGTTCAGATACGCACTGCCACTTGAACGCTTTCCAACCAATCTGCTGTTGGATTATTTTTTTAAAAAAAAATTTCCAAGACACGCAGCGTTCCAAATATGCTCCCTTCATTTTTGAGCATGGCGTGTGTTTCGATCGTAATGGTTAGCCATAATCGTGTTGTAAGCGAGGCCAGCGGAAGGCAATCCTCTTTTGTTGTTTCTTTTTTTTTTCGGAGGCAGCAATGAAAAAATGCTTAGAGTTTTCTGTGAAATTTAAAGCGACCGTTCTGGGATCGAGCTATGATGAGAATATTACTGGAGGCCCGCTGTCGACGGAATCTCGTAATTTGCTCGTGACTTACGAGATTTCCCGTCGTCCCTTTCGCGAGGAATCTTTAGCTCGTCCAAGCGTTCCTCGGTTGCCGCTGGAGTTTTCCACCGGGGGTACAGCCCCGCCCCCGCTACAGCCGACAGCCCCTTTGTTCGCCGTTCGCCGTGGCGGGGGCGCCGTGTCAAGCGTCCTGGGTGCAATGGCGACACGGGGTGACTTGTGGCGCTGTTTACACAAGCACGGACTCATTGCACCGCACTTAGCCCGCGGTCCCACCGCCTTCCTCAATGGACCGGTCTGACCGTAAAGCGACTCTCAGTCGATGGTGATTTCCATTTAAAAGAAAAGGAAAAGAAAAGAGGAATACGAGGAAGGAAAAAAAAAAAAGGAAAACGAACTAGAAAGAGAGAGAGAGTCTGTAGCAGGGGAGGTGGGGTTTTTGGGAAAAGGGAGTGAAAGAAGATTGCGAAAAGGAGAGACATAAATAAAAGAAGAGAAAGGGGAAAAATTGTTTCCCTTAAAATTTTCTTTCTAGTCTTGCTTTTCTCCTAATTTTTTTCTCCTCTTTTAACAAAGTGAGACGTTATCTATTCAGGGCAATCTTGTCCTTACTTTGAATCGCAAATGAACGCAACGCGAATTAAGTACATCATCAGCATCATCTCAAATAAATGCTACTCTTCCACTGTTTATATTAAACTAAAAAACTAAAAATAAAAAAAAAAACAGTTTCATTTGAAATTTGGAGGAGAAGGAAGAGTAGACGGGATTTTTTTCTCTTCATTTTCAAAAGGTTTACGTTAACGTTTCAGAAACTTAGAAAGGATTCTTTTTCTTTCTAAATTGCAGATTCCCTGATTTCAACTTTTTTTTTGTATCGAAGCAATTTCAAATGTTCATAACAGTAAAGAATAATACCGTAAAACATTAATGAAAGACATAAACAAGTACCGAAAGGTTAATTGGCCACCATTGTTTGATAGATAGGAGTAATTCTTTATATATTCCAACTAATAAAAGTTCTCTATATAATTTGTAAGTATTCCAGAATAATTTATTGGTGAAACGAAGCGGGCATCTAATGTTGGGGCGATCTGTATAAGCATCTGCAGTTAAAGCGTTCTACTTAAGCATTTATTGTTGAAGTGTTTATTGTTCCGTGATAACTAAATTAAGCGTCTCTATGTATAGTCCTCATCAGATAAGTTAAACCTCGACCTTGAAGATCTAGGATTATTCTTGAAGCTAAAATGGGAGGCAAGAGGATGAAAAAAAATCTGACGTAGTGCAGGAAAGTACTATACTTCATCAGATTTTTTTTCATCCTCTTGCCTCCCATTTTAGCTTCGAGAAGAATCCTAGACCTTCAAGGTCGAGGTTTAACTTATCTGATGAGGACTATACGCATCTTTTGTTGTAATGAAGCGATCGTAGGGGGCATGTGCTCCATGTCAGCGGCAACAATGCTTAAGATGTTAATAAAAAAAAAAACGCTTTATATCCATTAATGACTCATCACAATAAATAGATTGATATATCTAGCTGAATATCAGCAATGAAAATTTCTAACTGTACTATAACGTTACCATTAGAATACGTACCACTGAACCAATTTCGACTTCTTCGAAATAGTCCAAGTTCTGAATTATATTTATGGATTTGAAAAATCTTTCACACATTTCGAGAAAATGCATTCACGAACAGACAGACGGACGGACAAAGGGAAAACATAAAGCACCTTTCAGTGCATAATAAAGCCTTTTTGATTAAAAAAGTGCAAAAAAGTTCCAGAAGCTCTCATTTTTTCCATGAATAGTATGCTTTCTGTAAGATTTTAAATGATAACTAATTGGTTAACTTGACATTAGTAAACATACAAAATGTAACCAACTCTTTCGTCTACGAAGTGCGATCCGAAATTTCCTGGATTGAAGCTGTATAACCGAAACGTGAAATAGTTTCAATGCACGCCGATTGATGGCAGTAGGTACTTGTTTTGTGAGCTAAGGTACGAAATTTCATCGTGAATGAAGCGTTTCCCTCCTGTATAGATGCCGTTTTGTTAGAAATTGTTGGCGTTGCATTGCAATTTTTCATTCTTTGACATTGCATAAAGAATTCGTGCCAGTGGGTCACACAGTCAATTCGCAGTTCTACTGTGTTCAGAGGCGCCTTCGTGATGATGTCTGAAGGAAGCGGTCGGAATTATGGCGAGCAAAAAACTGGGTTCTTCACCACGATAACGCATGCGCCCACCGTTCATTGAGTACACAACAGTTTTTGACCAAGAATTCGACGACCATCCTCCTCCACCCATCTCAGGCCTGACCCATCTTAATCACCCGCATCAGAAAAGTATTCTTCATCCATTTGGCGTCTTACGTAGGTACACCGTGAGTTCCAAATATCGTGAAAATGGATAAATAAATAATTTGAACGGAGTATAATTTATTAAAAAATCTAAAATAGGCAAAATGAAGCTCATCTCAAACTAGAACTTATCGGGCCTATTGAAAAGCTAGTGTAAAGCCCATTCGAGGAAAGACTATTTTCTTCAGGGAGTCACCGGCGCTCAGCCTTGGGACTATTTCAACTTGGAACTTGCCCTCTTCACGTTCACTATTTCCCTTGTTTTTGGCATTTTTAATAGATAATAACCAAAATTTAAAACAGTTCAAAGAGCAATACCACTCGGATGATAACTTGCATTGCAGTGGTAGCAAACTGAGAATTTTATATTCTAATATTTTTTGGTTAAGACTCTGCGTTTTAGTATTCCGGCGGGCTAGGCTGTCACGAAATCTGCAACGAATAATCGACATTCTGATCATTAACGTGGGCACAAATGAAATTTGAGTTGAACTGAAGTTAATTAGGAACGCCAATTGTTGAACTTTTGCCTCTTCTATTTTTAATATTTTGTGTTGTCGATATTCCTAATTCAACCATCCATAGATTAGCGCTTTTATAAAAGAGGCGCCATTGTCGTTTTAAGTACTATCAAAATTGCAGGTTAGAAACTTGCAGAGAAAATAAAATTGATGAATCATTTTTATTTTTCGCCTTGTTTAGATGATAAAAAACAGAAACGGGTAAGCAACAGGCTCTTGCATTATCTCTTTAAATTAGCGACAACCTGTATCGATCGACTACGATTAACATAATGTCTAATGGTGCCAACAAATCGAATTTCTCTCCTATTTTTTCTTTATACTTTCAAGATAAAAGTTTTCGTATACTTAAACTTCCATTAGTAAACTGAGAATAAACTAAAACAGCTGAGGGGATGTACCACAAATGAGTTAAATTGCCAAAAAATATGCTTCTTGGAAGTTTTTAGAAGCGAAATTAAATTTCCATGAATTGTTGCGGTTAAGACTTCATTAAAGGAATTTATTTCTAGAATTCATCCTTTATTCAAATTTCATCTTATTTCGTCTGAGGTTCTCGTTAAATTTAAAACGAATTACACTTAACTGAGAGCACTGTCAGTCCTTTCAATCTTTCATTAGGAGAAAGAGAGAGAGGAGGCTTCAACTCTTGAATTTCGCCTTCAACCGCTCGTTCGTCGTTAGCCTATGCCGACTGAAATTACCTTCGCCCTAATAAAGGAAGTCGGATAGAGTTCGCAAATTATTGGTTCCATTAAGTTTACGTTCTGCGTATCATGTAAATAGTTTTTGAATAAGCATGAAATGGAAAAATCTTGGAACTCGGACTGTATTTGTATCGCTAAGGAAATAGAAGGATGTCCGTTAATTAAACCCAAGCCAATTTCATAATGCAAATGAAGCAGTTGGGTTAAGAATCACGTAAGAAAGCAAATGAATTTGAATATTACCTTATCTTTTTAGCAATAATCGTTAAAATTGGAGATCTGAACTCGTACAGGATTTACACAAGAATTTTTCATATTTCACATAACACATATCATGTAATAGCCGTGACAAATAGATCAAATCTTACAAGTGGAGTGAACTTCTGAGAAAATTCTGGTGGTGTTTGATAATTCACAGGATTCACTTTCCATTTCACTCTACCGTTTTAGGCGGATTTCAAGATGGCGGTCAAGTTTGTCAAATATCCAAAAGAGTAAGTCCCCATATCCATTTCAAATTGGTGTACTCAGATATTTAATTTTCCAGTCGGTGTTGGAAATAAAAGGCTGCATTGAGACTTTTGGACACCCTGTAGTATTACCAGATCTTCTGTGTACTATAGAAGGAGATTTATTGTCTTCTGCTATCCAGCCGAGAACTGAATTTATTCGTGGCCTGGCGATGATTTTTACAACTAACTCTCTCTTGTAGTGAGTCATTTCTCTCTGTCTTTGGTACAGAGCCAAATGTGAAAACTCTTTGCCAAATAATTTTCTTTTTGAAGCAAAAGGTGAAAATTACTGAGCACGATGTTTAACACTTCCGCCTAATAAGGTGTGTATATTCTCTTTATGAGACTCAAAAATAGTGTCCACTTAATTCAGATTTTTAAATTAAAACGAGTGGCGTTTAATATTACAACACCTCTTCAGGTAGCAAAATCGTTAAAATTAGAAAAAAAGAACGTCTAGATCGATCGGAATATTTTCATTTGGTGTTGAGAGGGCACACACTTGAAGATGCTTAAAGAATTTGTGGCTTGTATTTTTATGTGGGGTTTGAGATTGCCTATTATATTTCGTGATAAACAATGAAAAAATCGTATCCACTCCATCCGAATCATCTTTTGATGAATTTTTTTCTCATTTTTTTTCTATAGGCTACATCATCTTGTTCAACCCACTCAGTGGAGAATTGCTTTTTCCACTTTATCAAACTTCTTATAAAAGTCAAGCATCCCCTATTACGTAAAAATTGACGGCAGTCGCTCCTAAATAATTGGCTCCTACATTCGAGTGGAAAAGAGTTCAAGTGGAAGGCAATTCAAAAAGTAAATTGTCGAATAGGGAATATGTTTTGATAAAAACGTTGATATCTTGAAAGGCATCTCAAATTTAGCATGTCGGGTCATTCGATATGATGCCATGCACAACTATGCTTTGAGCAGGATGGACCGAATTTCGAATCTTTCAGCTAATTCATCCACAATAATATTGGTAAATTAATGATGAATGCACGTAGCGCTGGCCCACAAAGATAACTACAATAATATTTACATTGGAGGGTCATTATCAGTTGGTCACTTAGGGTATTAATCTAAGAACGTCAAAGGTTATTTCTAGAATCTTTATAGTATTAACTTTAATTTCCTTTTTGGGAGTAACACATATGTATTCTATGTGCATAATCTTAACAACATTTAATAGATATCTACTTTGAATGCTCTGAGTTTATCATCCGATATATTAACATTGTCCATTCCACGCTCGAAAAGTTTAGTTTCTTGTCTGCTCGTTGCTTTCAACCTCTTTGGGATCAAATTGGGAATTTTGATGTTGTTGTTGTTTTCCTTTCTTTTCAACAACGACAACGCAACAAACAAAGGCCGGGATGCTTAAGAGTGTCTATCATGTGTTCTGAACAAGGAGTTCTTAATTAGTTCAGATGGCTTACTTTATATCTAGAAAACTAAATAAAAAAATAGGGGATCGCTTTTAATATACGACGACCTGGAAAAAGAATGTTTGTTTTAATTAGAGAAGGAAGGGAAAAGGGTGTTTGAAGCCTCCCTCTTCTCTTCTTTTTCGATCAAATTAAAATGGAACTGTTTACGTTGATACCGATTTTAATTGAACAGAGCCCCCCTTTTTCTTTTCTCTTTTTCTTTTCCTCCATTTAATAAGAGCACGTGAGCTTATGGAAAGAGCATACGTAATTTGAAGATTTATTCGTTTTTATAGTGAAGAGTGAATCGCCTGTTGTGAGGCGACCAAGTGAAAGCGACGTCGTTTGCATCGACGAAAACAGAAATCCATCAAAAGTCGTCTGTTTCGATCATTTCGTTCGTGTTTTCTCCTTCATGAAAGTTAGCTTGTCTTTGACTCCAAATGCAATAATGTTAAGCTTTTCAGTGATTTTAGCTTAATTTCTTTCGAGTTTTTATTTTTTATAGTCGTTAAAATGTATTTTCTTCCGTTACAAAATCATATGCTCAATCAATGCTTGTCATTTCGATGGATTTTCTTTACGCAATCTCTCCCAATAACTTTTTTTAATCGGAAATACTTTTTCTATACAATGAAAAAGCCTTAAAAAAAAAGCTTAATTATTGATTAAGGAATAAAAATTGTTGTAGATGTCATTACTATCGTTTTGACGTGAGCCCCTGGAGATTCACGAGCCAATAATTGGAATCATTGGATTTAAGGAAAATGAACAATATGAACCAGGCTGATATGAACAATACGTCAAAAAATATCGGTGACACAGATTTTGCAATGAAGCATTTCACTATCTTCCCCAAAACTGTATCCCATTATAAAATTCTTGCGCAGGCTTTGTATTGATTTTTTCTCCCTTCCCCTTCCTACTCCCATGTAAAAAAATGATCAGAATTTAATTAATTGCTTCAAATTAAGAAAGTTAATATGAACGTTTAAAATTTATTCTTAGACGTTGAGGAAGGAATGAAGGGAGCCTTCCCTTTATTTTACGGAGAAGCATTAGAGTGTACTTTTTACGGATAACGGAAAAGGAGTAATAATTTGATGGAACCACACAAAATTGAATCCAAAAATTGTAACGCATAATTTTAATCCTATTAACCCAGAGAATGAAGAAAGTAATGGAGTTTGAATGCGTCTCAAAGTGTAAAGGTTGCATTAGAGATGCGGTGGAAAATCTTGCCTGCAGCGGGATCATTGCATTAGTGCCCTCATTTATAACACGGGGGACAGCTGGCCGATCAATGAACATTGGCATAGGAAGAAATGAATGGGGAAAGTAGATTTACCCCTCCCCTCTTTTGCAGTAATCTTGAACGTAGATCACAATCATGAGCTACAAAATGGAACTTACCTGTGGTCAATCTTACATATTTTGAACACGAAAATTATTTTTATTTTTTCTATCTTATACATGTTAAATTGATTATGATTGGAGCTCAAATATATTACTTTGATGATCTTGGAAAAGATAAGCTTGGCAGTTAATTTCGGCTTTGAACATTCAATGATAGTCACCATTTATCATTTATAAGCTCGCTATTTCGGCTATTTTCGGATGACATCAAAATCTATACAGAGATTTAAGAAAAATGAGAAAAAATTGAGACATAATCTATCTACAAGTTAACAAAACAGTTCTTGCCGTTTGTGACGTCGCATGGGCTTACTGTATGAAAGGGCAAAAACCTTTTAGGGTTTTAGCATCATATGTAATATGCTGAAAACCCTATTAATGAAGGTACAGATGTATGTATGCACCAAATACTGTTCAGTTTGGGACTGTAGCTCACTGACCGTTGAATATTCCCTTGAACCAGAATAACTTTGCCTTGATAAAATCCCCCAGAAATTTTCCATTGGATTTAGATCCGGACTGCTGGCCAATTCATAACTTTTATGGCATGTTTGTATGTATGTGTATATGTCACACGCCAAAACTTTTGAAACATTGACCTAGAAGCTTGAGGACGGTGCGAAAAATACAGCGAACCCTCTAGAGTGGGCCAAACGTGTATTTGTGGTTTCTCCTTTCATGTCTATGGCGTTTTGATTGCGTGTAGCAATTTGTGACCTCATAGTTTGACTGTTTGACGTCAGAATTTAAAGAACTCTATTTGAAGTAACATTTTGATGCTAAAACCCTTTTATCGTTGTATAATGATGCCTTAACAATTTTTTTTGGTTTGCTTACATGTGTATTAGATAAAAAGCTTTAACCTCTGTGCATCTATGCGTCTATTTGGCGATTTCGAGCACGTAAAAATTCGGGAAATAGTTCAGGATTTACCTTATTATAAGTATAGGAATTATTACGTAAATTTGATAACTTCGGAATTAAAAAAAAATATTTAAAACTTCTAAAATCTAAATTCTGAATTTCTTTGGCATTATAAAGCCGCAACAAGAGGTAGCAGCAGTCATCAGTGTTATTTCCTTTTTGTTTTATCATCTGCCGTCAGCAAAGCGGCATTTGGTTCGCATTTCGTACATTAAGGAAATACTCTTTCCATGAAAGAAAAAAATATAAAAAGTATATAGAAAATACGTCAAAAATTATTTCGTATCTCTCCCCGTCTAAGTTTTTTTCCGACAACCCAGGAGACCTGAAATGAAAAAAAAAAAAAACTACTCCTAATCCAACAAGAAAGAACAATATAAGGAATATCGTATATGTATATCAAATCTAATTCTTTCTCTTAGGTTGCAGGTTTTTTTCAATTCCAAGATATCTTTTTTTTTTTTTTATAAACTGGCTATTGCCCGCTACTTCGCCTGCATGGATGTTTAAAAATTCTAAGCCAGAACATAGTTAAAAAGTTCCGTAAGATCATATGCGCTAGCAATCAGTGTTTCGCTTAAGTACAGTCAACCAAAGGAAATAATCCACACGAGTTTAATACTTAATATTACATTTCATGCTAATGTATTGTTTAAATAGCTTTTTTAATTATAATTATTTAAATTTTATAATCTTAATAATGTTAACTCTAAATGTAATATTAAATTATTAAAAATAAATTAATATTGAAACGGTAAAACTTAGAGTAAAATTCAAGTGTGGATTATTTCCCTTTGACGACTGTACTTTCCCGATAACGCGTTTTATTTAGAGCCTTAGTTTTATTTGCTTGTAGCACCATCTGTTGTTTGTTTTGTGAACTAAAGTATACCTTGATCGCATATCAGCTTGTATAAAGCTACCAGCTTAAGAGAGTTTAGCTACAGGGGCCGAAAGAAGAATTCAGCCACTGTAGTTTAACCTAGAACCAGGGCCGTACCCAAAATTTTTTTCTGGGGGGGGGGGGGGGGCCTACCCAAAATGTCAATCTTAATACCATGCAAACGCTTGTAAATAAGCAGATTGAAAATGCTGAAGACGAAAGTAGCAGTGACGATGATTTGCTTGAAAGTTTTATGGAGAAAATCGAATAACCTGAATAAACTTATCTGCAGTTTCTCCATCTACATTCACTGTTTCAATTTTGATAATTGTGTTTCGGTTTCCTCATTGCTCCTCCGCCATCTTCAATACACTGAGCAACCCTGGCCTCTGGCTAGTGTGTTTCGTGCGCGCACGAAACGCATCAAACGCACGGTAACTAAATGCACAGGCAATGAAGAACAGGGTACACGAAACGCCCAGAGCGATGCTGAACAGCCAGTGCGCCCACAGCGTGCATATGTGCAGATCGTGCGCGACTGAGAATGCGCCTTATACGAGATCATTAGGAGAATTTAAATCTCCATGCCGACCCAGCCAAAGATTTACTTACATTTTATTATTTATTTAATCTCGAAATGTGTGGAATAAATACTTATTTAAAAAGTAATTGCTTAATTGAATTTTGTTCCGTCAAAAAAATACAAGAACTTGTATAAAATTGTAACAATTAAGGGTGGAGCCAAAAAAAGCGCTTCAAACCGGTTCATTCTTGGTTGCTGTAGAATCAAAAGCGGGGCCCTTCGTAACAGAAAATAAAATGTCGCCGATCAAAAAATGCTTTTCCACCGTAAGCGAATTTAAATCGAGATCACTTTTTTTCTACTTAAATTACGGAAAAAACTTCGGCTTATGTTCAGGTTACGTAGATGTTCGATTCTCCTATTTAATGCGGTTTCCTCTCGTATTTCTCGCTCATGATCTTGTGTCATGTGAAATATGCATTTCTGGCCACCGGTTCTTATCTCAAAACACACGGTTTACAGTGCTCTTACCATCTGTAGAATGTTAAACCGAAAGTTTTGATATGCTCTATATTTTTCCCATGGTATTTAGGTTTTACGTGCCAGCAAACGAGGATTAACTTTTATTAAATTAACATCAATCACTCAGTCATTTTTTGGCTTTTATTTGTATTTGAATCACTCCTTGGATATTAGTTCGTATTTTTTGGGATTTGAATGTTTTAAAACTTTACGCCATATGGTTACCATTTAACATAGTTTACCCTGCAAACTTATGATCAGATTAAATTACCAGGATATTATTAATATTTTATATTTATTATCAGGGGCGCGCATAGAATTTTCTCTGCGGGACGCAGTGAACTTTTTCTTTTGCAGCGATTAAATTTATTTGAGGGGGAAGTATTCTTTTAGAGACAAAATTAAAAATCTCGAGAAGGGTGGGGGAATTACAAAGTAGTTTTGGAGAGAAAAGTTGAACCTCCCCTTGCAGTTCTCTCTGGAGTATGCTTCAGATTACTTTAAGTCATCTCTTGCATTTTATTAATATTAATAAGAAGTCGTACTATGAAATGCTCTGCCTCTATACTTATTTTGGAAAAAAGTAGCAGAAAGAATATCCAGGTAGCTGTATCATATTTGTTAAACTTAAATAGGCAATAGTTTTCGGATTCTCCATGTACACTAATTAATTAATTAATTAATGATATCGACCTAGATTTTTTAATGGCTTGTAAAGTGTATGGCTGGATCTCTTATGGGTGATTGCAGTTTTATGCGGGAATTTCCAGATGTAAAGAAGCAAATAACCTGCAACTGCTCCTTTAATGAGCAAGGGCATCTCGTTTGGTTTCGAAAAAGATATTTTCCATTTCTAAAAGAGGATTAAAATACCAACAAAAAAAAAGACTAGGGCTATATTTATGATACAGTGAGCGGAAGGGGTGAATAATAAAGTGCTCCGCTCGGGATGTTAAGACCACGTTTTGCATTTTGAATTAAGACGATTGTCAAAGACGACGACAAATGGGGTTCATTTATATTAGTGGACGGTAATTGTATCCTTGGGACGTTTATCTAGAAGACGAAACTCTAGAGAAAAATCTTTCCTTCCATCCTCGGAGCCAAATAGGTTCGACCCCAGCAACTCGTCTTTCTCCCTCCCTCTCCTTCGTCTTTCCTTCCTTTCCACTTGGGCTGATCTTCTTGTCACCGAAGCAGTCAGGGTCAGTGTAAAACGAGCGTCACTAATTACTTTCCCTTTCTCTTCCGAATACAGGCTTCTGATTGGATTAATCAAATGACAACACAACCTTAATCCCCTTGTCAACGCAAATTCCTAACCCTTCCAACAGGTGAAAAACACGACGTCCTCTTAAGTTAGTATCCTTTGGAGATAGGATGGCGAACCGTTGAACTTTGCCGCCACCGAAGGGAACGAAAACGTCAACAACCACAGGTGCAACTGTCACGTTCCATTGACGTCTACCGGAAGAATCGTGTCGGTCAACCGGCACTTCCGTTGTTCTTGTTAGGCTTTCATGTTCGCTTACTTTGACTAGGGCCGTTTTCCTCTCATCCCCAGTCTTTCTTTCCTTTTCTTAAGGGGATTAATAAGCGAATAGTAGCTCGTAGTCACTTTAGAAATTCTTGTCGAGTTCTTCATAAGATAATTAATAACGTTTTAATTACGTCTAGTAACTTTTCATAATATTTCAGTTTAGCGCTTAAAACTATACTAGTGCACGTGAGAATGTTGCACAGCGAAGCACTGCTTAGAACACGTTATCAAATTTAATCGTAATAAGGATCAAATGATTAAAGTATCACTATTCAGTAAACTATGCATCCATGACAAACTAAATGGCATTGAAGCAAAAAAGCCTTCAGATAACTTGAGGGATTTTTTTTTCATGCTTGAAGCATTTACTGTGTCAGTTTTGAAGATTTTTACGTACCTCGAGGAAAATTGCAAACACTTCTCAAGGCAGTTCATACATATCCTATGGGAGACAGGCATGGTCTAAGATCAATATCCTTCAATGCTTGTCTGGTGTAATTTCAGTGTATCCATGTCGTGCATCGTCATTCTGGAAAAGTTCATTGGGAATACTTCCCCAATCACAAAAGTTAACCAACCTTTCCACGTATTGACAGACACCGTAGTAAATACAACCAAATTCAGTCATGATATCATTGATAATACCTCCCAATACTATATTTCCAGTGATTGGGGAAGTATTCCTGCTTCTCAAGAATTAGCTTTTTGTGTGATCTTTCCTCATTTCATCTATGGACATATGGGCGTCGATCTAATTGTCCTAAAAAGAAATCGAACTCGCCCCGGTATACATCAAATTGCCATGGAACTGTCCAATTTTCCAGTAGTACATGATGTTTTCTCAATCTTTCGTAAGCATGGGAGCACGTACTCGCAGTCCATCTTCAAGCAAAATGTCCCCAATAATTCGCGGCGATATTCTACATGTAACTGCTGCTCGGATTTCAGAAATTATCAGTTCATCTAAACGCTACAGCACTTCGCGCAATCGGGCGGTCTCACCTTGCTGCTGCTAGGCTGAAAAGTTCTGTTTCTTGCAAAAACTTTCTCCTGAATCCACTCTTCACCACTTGTTTTTTCACACTCATTATACTACAACCAACTCTGTATGTCATTACTTCCCAACCTTCAATACCAGCACATGCTAGTAAATTGTATAGCATTGATCGGTACGCGAGGACTAATATAATTTATACAATGAGGTCTTCAATAACACATTTATTTGTGCAGAAAATTCACAGTATAAATCACATTTTTGCAAAAATCTACATATCCTCGACTTTTTAAGCCCAACCTTTTACTTCCACTTCTATCCACAATATTTAACCTAATATTTTAGGTTAGCTTCCACATTTTATTAACCCCCTTGGGGGAGGCCGTGGCCTATTGGATTTCCACTGAATACACCAATTCTGGAAGTTTAGCAACATCAGGCATGGCTAGTCAATTGGTGGGGCGCCCATAGGGAATTAAACAATTTCCCCCCCCCCCCCCCCCGGCTGCTGCGACCATCATCCAGGGATCCAACTCGTCGGCCTCAGGCCATACAGGCCCTGGATGGATGCATTGGATTTCATCAAATAAAATAAAGTTTTATCCTCCAAGCAATTTTGCAGCTTGTTGAATACCTCTTCAATTCCACAACGCTGCTTTTTTTTTTCTTATTTCGCAAGACGCATTTTGTTTAGCTTATTTCTTTTTATTTATTTATTTTTTTTTGGAAGAAGCCGCATGCTCTTCAGGATTGCACTGTAGTTGGAATGTGCTACTCTGAACAATTTGACTCAAACTCCCATGTCCCTTATGCCAATTTCAAAGTTGTTTACATTACTTAAAATATTGAAGTAACGTTGTTTTAAAAAAAATTAACATCATTTATGACGTAAACATGTTACGCATCATCTGTCTAGATAATTATTTTTTAAATATGGTTCTATGATAGTTAACTTTGCAATCGGATTTATCTGATTTACGTAGGAGTAATGAATATTAGTTATGTTCCTGGCTGTTTAGAATATTGGCATGTCCATATCGATGATATATTCCTTCAGTTTCTAAAGTCATATCATCATGTATTACCAGTGAGCTTTGTTCTCGTTGTTCTATTAGCTGCAGTGGGCTAACTTTGACGATAATAATATAATTTTTTTATTGATAGTATCATTACCTTATGCTTGGAACATTATCTCCAGTTTCCATTTAATAATTTATTGTGCACTCATCAACTTTTCTGATGATTTAGAAAGGAGTAATTCCTATCATTGGGCCTCCATCTTGACTACCTTGTAGTTTTTAAGAACACCTGGTGACAGTCTTGCTGTACCGTGTTTACGACGGCCTAGTTGGTAGAGGCAACGAACGTGATATTCATGGTTCCTGGTTCGAATCCAGGTCGTGAAATTTTCCCTTCCATTTTTTTCTAATAATATTATTACCTTATGCTTGGAGCATTATCTCCAGTTTCCATTTAATAATTTCTTAGAGGTAGACTTAGTAACATTAGGTATCGATCTCACGTATCGGGATGCATTTTCTTGAATGGCTTAACAAATTTGTTGTTTCCACTGGTTTTAAACATTTTAGGCAATTTTTGCACTTCGCGTTTCAAAAATCTTTTTCCAAAAAATTCTGAAATCTGCGGCGACTACAACGTGACCTAGAGTCCCTGTAAGTCCCTGTTTTACTTACAGGAACTCTAACGTGACCCTATTACCGGCGCCATCGTGTGCCGACACAAAAAATAGTATCGATATATCGATTATCGACAATGACTAATGTAAAAGATCGATGATTTTTCTCTCATAAGTATCGATATTTTTATATGGATATCCTTATCGAAACATCGCTGATGTATACCCATTTTGGTACGATTCAGTCCGAGTATTTTTTTTTTTTCATTTCTTTAAATATTGAACCTTTTTATAGAGATAAAACATTCTGAGCCTTAGAAGAAAAGGTGGTTTCTACATCTAGAAGAATCTAGAAAAATAAGATACATCAGATTTAAGTTGAACTTTTTATAGCACTTTAAATTTGGGGATACCATCTACTACGTGTTTTGGCTCTTTATCTACAACTTGTTTAAGAATAACGTTTCAAAAGAAGAAAAGTTCTGGAAGTCGCTGATAAAATTAAATTTATAAAAGGAACTCATATATGTATTGATCTTTTTAAAAATTTAAAGGCAAAAAATTTCTTAAAGTGCTTTTGGGGTTTGTTCAGTTGAATTTTTTTCTCTTTCCCACTTTGCCGATCTGAAAAATTTATGCGTCGGTCCTACGTTATCTTTGGTGATCGGTTGAGAATTGCATCGGTTTGGTGACGATGGGGTTGGATTGACATTCTGTGGAAGGGAGCCAAAGATGTGTGTTTGTGTGTCGTGTATGTGTGTGTGTGTGTGTGTGCGTTTCTGTCTATCTGCCTGTTTCTCTTGGTGAGTGATTCAGCGGGCGATTTTATCATTTCCGCGTTAACTCAGCCAGAGTCCAATTTCTAGTTCGTCACCGACTGATATTCAATACGGAGACTGAGATTCGATTTGAAGACTGATCAGAGTAACAAGTTGAACGTCAAGATGTACATAAAAAAAAATTTGCTTGGTAAATTTAATGGCCTCGAATTAGCAACGAATAACTCGTTTACAGAAGCTGCATTGTCACGAGACCCTTTTGAGGCTAGATTTACAAACGATAAGTAGCATCAATTTGGAACGGGGAAATCTAATTTCAGAAGGAAATTTGTGAATTGAATATTCAATTATTCACTGTTTTGAATCTCTCTCTCTCTTGTCTCTCTAACAAAAACGAGAAAGGGGAAAAGGAATATTTGATTTCACTCCAACTTTCATTCAATAATACTCTTCAGCCACGAAGCATTTCGCGATGCTATCGCTTATAGGATTTTGCTACTGAAGAGTAATTTTGTGTTGAGCCATTACGCTTTGCTTAGCAAAAGCTTTAAGTTTTCATCAAGGATATCATGACAGCACTTAATGAATTTGGTAAATAGTATTCATATCTCAGATTAATTATGAAGTAAAGCTTTCATATAAGAGTGCTTTCTAAGGATACTTGGGTCATATCTCAGTGGATCTTAAAACTCGGAAAAGAGGCCCTATTTTTCATCTGGAATTCATCACTGTTAAGTTCAGCTCCATATCTTTCTATTTACTGTACGAGTTTGTTGAGTATGCTTCTTGTATACAGAAGGACAGAGCGACAGTCGTAGGCACTCAAGTTTGATTTTGCGGTTTGTTCTTTATCCAATTTGAAAAGAAAGTAATGTCGTTTTTTAAAGAAAATAAACACTGTTTATAACAGAAGAAAGTTAGCTCTTCGTAATGCCAAACTTTGAAAGAATGTTGATGCAAAGAATTCCGAGAAATTCAATAATTCTGAAATTACTTATATATTGGAATCTTTTTTATACTAATGTTTCCGATAAGTTTGACCGTTCGCTTGCAGATCTCGTGATATGGTTGGAACTGTTTCCATCCGGGCGATAGCCAGTGGTGATTATGCGAAACTGAAACTACATCGTTAGAACTCGGCAACGTGTCTCTCCTCAGGCTTTATGCCACTCATTTTGTTTTGCAAATCTGGAAGACAAAAAACGCTTATAAAAATTAAAGAAGAATAGTTATTTCACTTGTATACGTATACACTTGATTTACGTTTGAGTACAAAAACTCCTGAAAACTGCTTCATAAAACAATATATCTTCTTTTATTTCACAAAACCAAGAAAAACCAAACCAAAAGCTTAAAAATAAAATTGTTAAAGAAAACTTTAAATTCCTTTTAAAGGGTTCCTAGGAAAAATAAAGGAAAGGTTCACTTTAAATCACCATATTAGAAAAATACCGAAAGTAGTAAATATAAACTTAAGAAAGATTTATGCGAGAGAAATCAGATAAAGCTCTTTTCCCTCAACCAGAAAATTAAATTTGCTTTTAAAGTAGTTTTTAAAGTTTCTTATTTGCCTCTGTTCGTCTTTAACGAGCCGACGTGTTGTTTAGCTGGTGACAAACCGACCGACCGACCGAGAAATGACGCCCACACAGGCGGACGATCGTTTCCCTTCTTTAACACCCCTACTTACTGTCAGGTGCATTGAAATCCCCAAACGACTACTTTTGTAATTTTTACGATCTAGCCCCACTCCTTTGTGCCCATTGTTGAAGGGAGGGAAGCGAATTGTTGGTGGCCGACGCTTTTGCGTCGACGTCTGTCGTCGTCCGGCTCTGTCTACGCCACAATAATCGTAGTCAAGAGTGGATTTATGAGCGCGGGTATTCCGCTCGAGAATGTCTATCGTGGCGACGACGACGACTCTCCATCTAACTCTTGGTCGTTGCCAACGTCTTTAATTGTCGGCCAGTCCGTTTGTTGTTTGTTATTGAAGACAGAGTCGTTATGTTTTAACAGCAACGGGACGTTGAGAAACAACAGCCTTCGTCATTCAGTTAGTAGTTGCTTTCCCACCTTCTAGTTTTGCCTTTTGTTTCCTTTTTTTTTTTTTGTTAATATCTGTTTTAAAGAGGAATACCTTCAATAAAAGGATAGTGCCTCGAAGTACTTGAAGTGAGTAAAAATTTCGCATGATAAGGATTTCTTCTTTTTTTCCATTAGTATTTAACAAAAGATCTTAATTAGCAGCTCTGTATTTGTGAAGGATAAGACTTTCTTCCAAGTCAATCACTTGAACGAAATACGGACAGACAAATCGATAAAGTAGCAGACAAAGAGGTTCTTTTGCTTTTCTTTTTTTTCTGAATGCAGTTATTTCCGAGGTTTTTCCCCTGGCTGAAACATGTTTTTCTTATCTAAAATCGATTTTCTGCACAAGTTTTTATAATTCTCGTTTACTTCATAAAGCATGTAGAGACATGGTTTCGTGACAACTAAGATAAATATTTTTAGCTAATTCACTTTCAAGAATCTATTTAAAGATTTGAATTACTGTTTAAAGAGACAAAAACGCTTAAAAGAACTTATATATTATTCAGCGCAAGATTATATTAATCATGCTCGAGATTATGATCAATTGAGCATCTCGAGAAAGTTTTATCATCCTTTAAGTGAGGAAAGTACTCAGTTATTCAGATGAAATGAATTCAACGAATGCTTATAATAAACGAATTACATTACAGGATGCTTCTTATGGTCTTTCTATTTTGTGCTCATGATAAAGAAATCTTCGGTAGTTATCCACCATATCAATTATTGATTATTAGGCCATTTCCCTTTCATCATTTTACTTTTATGACCTTAAAAGATATACAATGAAACATAATCAGATCGTACAATGACCATCAGATCACAATTTTTATAATTGCAGAAATGTAGATTTATAAAAGGATATACATGTAATCCTTTCAGAATATAATTGTATCACATGGAATTGTACTAGTTGATTACTTCTTTAAAATATAAAACATGATGGCCCAGTACACGAAGCGCGCTAAAGTATAATTTTGTGCCACGTGATACAGTTTAGGAACGTTAGCTATTGCGGAAACGTCTGAATTACTAGGAACGAGGCCCTTATCTTAGGCACTGAATGTATTATTTATTAAAAGCCACCGCTGTTTTTTTTTTTTGTTGTTGTTGTTTTTTTTTTAAGATTTTTCATAGCTAAAGCGACTTCTTGGAAGTTCTAGGAGAGAATTTGCCCCATTCACTCACTTCGTTGACAGTTTTATATGATACATCAACATCGGAGTTTAAGAGAAAAAAAAGATTAATGTCGTTAACCGTTAGAGCTAGGAACTTGGATTCTAGGAATTCAAAGAACTTTATCTTTCATTCAAAGTTTTCCCTTTAATATTTAACTTAATAAGTTAATGTAGTTTATTGACTGTGAGATGCAGAAAGAAAGTTAACGTCATTCCATTTTACTTAACTTTTCTTTCGAGATTCCTCCACAAATTTTACGCGACACAAAGTAGTGTCCTTTTTTTAATGGGAGAATAGTATTTACAAGTTTAATGACTTTTATATTAGGCTAACAATGTAAAAGGAGCCCGTGAGTAGCTGTGGAAATAAAAATAAACTCAGAAGGCAATGCATTTGAATGCCTTGATAAATATGATTTCATCTTGGCAACGCAAATACAAAATGCTAAGGCGATTTTATGAATCTAATAAATAATTCTATATTGACTTGAGAGTTTGCTTTAAATGTGCATCGTAGAGTTTTATGATTTATTTTTGCATAAATATGCCCGTAATCATGACATTTGACCCATGTACTTCTAAAAATTTCTGTTCATTTCGTCATTTTCAAGTCCCTATTCACTTGCTTCGCTAAAGGCGTTAATTTTATTTCATGCATATTTACGTTCTCTTTTTGGTCCTCAGCATCTGTTATACGTACAATAAGGTCATCTTGTGTATTGACTGTTGTTTTATAAATCGTACATTTTAACCAACCCCGCAGCCAGAAATGCATCGAAGTACGTGGCGGAATATTCGAAAATTTGTTAAGATAAAGTTATTATAATGTTAATGCAGTAAAGTAAAAACCATGTTAGAAACTTCATAATTTTAATTTCAAGTAGCTGTATTTCAGAAACCATTAAATAAAGACTACATACATATAAACCTTTTGATTTGAAATAACTCATTCTATACCCGCACGAAAAATTGATCTTTCTTCCCGGAACATCATGTATAATCATTTGAAATATTCTTTAATCCATTAAATTATTGATTTTGAGTTTTCTGTATATTAAATGAGCATGAGCGCTCAATCTCTTTATTTTATTCACAAGAAATATTAAGTAAAAAAATTATTTACAATTTTAATATAGTTTTATTTAAATGGTTTTAAAATTTTTTTATTTACTCTATTTTATTTTATGCTTTTTAGTCTTTCTTGCAATATCTATTTATTCTTGTAATCAGTTGTTCATTCTGCCAAGAAAAAATAGATTCGATATACAAAAAAGTCCGCTTCATACGTTTATGTAGTGCGAAAGACCTTCATGTCATCGTTTTAACATGCATATTCGATCGAAATCCTCAGATATAAATGAGATGATGCAAGTTTCTGCGCCTCTCCCCTGACCAAAGCTGTTAATTAGATGAAAGTAAACTTTAACCCTTTTCAAAAATTTGAAATTTGAAAATTTTTATGACTTATATTACCACCAAAAATGAATCAGTATACCAAATTTAGATTCGTGTGAACAATGGGAATAGACGAAAAATTGATTGAAAGATTTGACCTAAATAAGCAAAAAAAGATGTTGAATAAAAATGTTGTAAAGACTAAAGAAGGCTATTTATTATTTCCCATATGGAATATAATTACGTTTTTGATAAGAAATTTTTATTACTTGAAAATATTACTGGAGGAGTAGTAGGCATTTGAATAATGGCTTTATAGTTTTGAGAGAGGCAGAACCCCCAACGAATTATGTTGAGCGAAATTTTCCTCTCTTCTTGTATCTTCTTTTTTTATATTTTGCCCTCGATAACCTTAGTGTTAATTACAAATCTGCAATCATGTCCACGTTGCGCTACCGCCTCCTTATTATGAACTGTAATTTCATCTGTCCTGCTCATCTTTTTTACCCCTTTCTCTCCCTTTCCATTCATTCCCATCCCTGTCGTTGACTCACCCGCCTGACGATAATAGGAAGACTCCCACATTCGACGGAAATGACAATCTGCAATTACGGGGAGGGAAGCCTCCTCCTCCTCCTCCCTCTTCTTGGCCCGGGACCAATTTGACAATTCCAAATGACACTCATTCTTTAAAATCCGTATGACGCGCCAAACAATAAAAACAATTCCATGTGATTTATCTCCATCCATTTGGTTTTATTTAAACTTTTAATGGACAATTCATCTTATTAACTTCGTGTTGGTTTCATTACGTTTGCTCTTAACGTAAAAGTTTTATTTCGTTTAATATTTTTATTTATTCTCACTTTGGAAAAATATCTTGAAAGAGAAGAAGACAAAGCCCGTTAACGGAACTTAAAACTTTAAAATTTAATAAAGGAGATGAAAGATTCGGACTTTATCGCCCCTAACGCTGAACTATACAAAATACAAATTTCCTAACTGACACTTTCCAAGCAGAAATGAGGTAACACATCTTAGTAGAGGTTGATAAGGTTCCCTTGCTTAAAAAAGAAAGAATCATAAATCGCAACTACATTAATGAAATAAATTTAATCCAATTAACCAACCATGAAATAACTCATTCACGTAAATTACACAGTAAAATTTATATCAAAAATAATTTTTAATAGGTAAGAATTTAATATTTACAATAAAATTTAACAATAATTTAAATTTCATGTTAGGAAACGACCCTTTCTTAAATTCTTTTTACTGCATTCAAAATTTTATTTTATCATCGTCTTATTATTACGCATTGAATTCATTAAAATCCCGCCATCTTGGAATAAATCTATGAAAAAAGGCCTGTCTTCTATATAAAACGCTATCAAAAGTTTCCGCTCATTCGTACTTTTCTATTGCAATCATGATAACATGAAAATTATTAAAATGTGCCGCCATTTGCTTTTATTACGGCCTCTACTCTCCGAGGAAAACTTACCACGAGATTTTGGCAGAGAGCTTCAGCAATTTTCTTCCATTCTTCCCGAGAACATTGATGAGGACAGTCACAAATTTTGGGCGATATGGACTAGCCCGCAGTTTTCGCTCCAATTCACCCCACGGTTGTTAAATGGTTCTGGGTAGGCTAATCCATTTGTTCAATCTCCGTCTCCTGAAACTATTCCTGTAAACGACTTGCTTTGTAACAAGGAACATTGTATCATGTAGGTACAAGAATTTCAAACATTGTTGTATCACCTTGGCAATGCAGAATTGTCTAAAAATATCAAAGTGAGCAGCAAACGTGTTATTTCTGCTACTGGAAAAGTTGCTCCTCGAGATTTCCACTTAATAATGACGCCCCTTACAGTTGAACGGTATAAAGTGTGTCCCAAAATGATAGCCTCACACCTAATCAAGGGGTTGAATTCGTAAAAATAAAATAAAATAAACTGTCCAGATCATTGATGTATTTACAGAAATATTAGTTACGTTACACACCAAGTTCTAATCGGATATCTTACATTAAACAAAACAGATTAAAATCTGAACAAAAAAAGTGGAAATTTGCTGTCCCATAGAGATAGCCTCACCCCTTGAAAATTCCCGGTAATTGGACTACTCTTGAGGTGTTGCATATATTGAAGTCCTTGCTTCGCTATGTTTTTAGTAGAACTAACAGTAACGAGCTTGTGACAAGCCCGTGACCATATCAACTGTCCAGATCATCAGAGCAGCATAGATATTAAACAAATTAAATATAAGGATCGTACAAATGAAAACGAAAATTATTTGTTTTATCCAAAGTGTATACAAGGAATTTAAAAATACGTGAGAAAAGTATCCGACCTAATTTTTTTTTGCGAAAACCTGATGGATTTGGATCGCGCGCGCTTGCATGAGCCGACCTTGAACCTTTGTGC
Organism: Rhysida immarginata; assembly: GCA_023313115.1. Taxonomy (NCBI): domain Eukaryota; kingdom Metazoa; phylum Arthropoda; class Chilopoda; order Scolopendromorpha; family Scolopendridae; genus Rhysida; species Rhysida immarginata. The sequence goes on along the minus strand of JAHWFO010004243.1, from coordinate 2,485,550 downwards.
GTATGCGTGAATTTTTTCCCGCCTCTCAATAGCGTCAGTTGCTGGCAGTCAGCATTAGAGGGAGGTAGTGTGTTGTGCTCTCGTCGGTTTTTGATTTGAAGGAAAATGACGGAACGACTGGAGCAGCGTTACTGCATCAAATTTTGTCAGAAACTGGGCGACAGCCAGGTGGAAACCATCAGTCGTCACAGCGGAAGCATTCCTCGTCACCACGACCAAAGAAGGCCCGCCAAGTGCGCAGCAATGTGAAAGTGATGCTGACTGCTTTCTTTGACTCTCGCGGTGTGGTATACAACGAGTACGCACCACAGGGTCAAACAATCACCAAAGAGTACTACAGGGATGTCCTCCGTTGCCTACGTAATGCAGTGCGGCGCAAGAGACCGCAGTTGTGGTCAACAGGCAATTGGCGCCTCAAAAACCAAACTTGATTCAGACTTTTTTGGCGAAAAACCAGACTCCCGTAGTACAACAGGCTCCTTACTCTCCTGACCTGGTCCCCTGCGACTTTTGGCTGTTTCCCAAACTCAAGAGGCCATTGAAAGGAACGCGATTTCAGACAAGAGAGGAGACAGCCGAGCTAAACTCCATTCCGAAAGACGCTTTCCAGGAATGCTTCCAACAATGGCGGCACCGCTGGGAGCAGTGTGTGGAGTCCCAAGGAGACTACTTTGAGGGTGATTATGTTTCCAATGCTCCAGGTGTGTAATTTTTTTTTTCCCGGCCGAAAGTCGGATACTTATCTCACAGGCCTCGTACTCTCCAAATGCGTTAAGGCATTTATCCCACTGTGTAACAAGGTTTGTAATTGCAAGGTATTGACCGAATGAGAAATGGGCCTTATTTCAGCTTATAAGAAACAGAACCTGAGCAACAGGGCCATAGCCGATCTCCGGAAGTGGTGAACAACTTTCTACGATTTGGTCGTGATTGCAAAAAGAAAAAGTCAAGTGGCAGACCACAGAAACTTTCTGAAAGGCAGAAAAGACTAATTATTAGAAAGTTGAAAGGCAGCAGGTCATCTCTCCGACAGTTGGCACGTGGCCCTAATGTAGTAGTGAGTAAATCAATAGTGGGCAGATTTGCTTCTTGCAGCAACATGCTTAAGTACAAGAAGATGAGGAGTCAACCGAAGCTTACAAAGCACACAAAGACAGAAGATGTTTCTGAAAAAAAGTTCAACCTACATGGACCAGACGGCTGGGCATACTACTGGCACGATCTTCGGGAAGAGGAGCTAGTCTTCTCCAAGAAACAACAAAGAGGGACATCCTTAAGGAAGTGGGGTTGCTTCGGATATGACGGAAAAATAATCTACCTTTCCTCACGTTTCGTATGAATCAATACAATTATCTAGAGATGCTTGAAATGTACTACTGCCTTTTGCTGAAGAAATTGAGGGTCCATACTGGTTCTTTCAACAAGACAACGCCCCTTGACACTCAGCCAACTCAATTTGGGAGTAGTTTTTAGGCAATGGTGTGCCTGTACTGAACTGGTCTCCTTGTTCTCCTGACCTGAACCCCATGGAAAATCTGTGCAGATCCTGTTTATGCACATGGACGACAATTTGACAATGTGCATCAGCTGAAGGCAGCTGTCATTACTGGGTGTGAGGAACTTGATGCAGACGTATGAATGCAGAAACTTGATGCAGAAACTCCTCGACAGCATGCGCGACCGAGTACTGGATGTTATTGCCAAACGGGGGTATTTGTGAGTCGTTAGACCATAGTGAGTCTATCTTTAAGCTACGTGTTCCTCGATGCGACTATTACGATGATCATGCAACGATTAAACGTTGAACGATAATCGTTGGGTACCGTTTTGCTCGGAGCGTCTGCGATTTTTTGATTTTTCACAAGTCGCGTGTTTTCATTCGCAGTCACATCTAGAGGAAGGTTGTGTTTAACAGAATGAGTCTAAGATTGAATAGACGTAAAAAATTATTAACTAAATGTCTTTTGATTGAGGAGAGAGAAGACGACATATGGAATGAAAAGAGCCAAAAATACCGTATGTTTGAGCTCGTATGTAAATCGAAAAAAATCATTGATTCATTGAGCTGAATTACGAATAAAATATCATGAACGTTAAAAAAAATCGATATTTTTGACTACTTTGTGCACGAATTACACAATGTTGCATATTATAGTTAATGAATATAGTAAAATTTTGTTCATTTAGTGGTGCACTTTCATCAAAAAATTTTACATTAAAATTATATAAGTAATTATTAAAAGAAAATACAAGTATTTAAATAACTAAAGAACAATTTGGTTTCCAAATTTATTGGCAATCTCAGCCCATATATGGTCCTTGACTCTTTGATCCTTGTAGGACGCATGTGACAGTGATTCGCCACTTCTTCAAGAAGAATTTCATCATCGGCGTCAGACAACGAAGGAGCCATGATGCACATAGTCTTTTCACAACAAAAATCGTTAACGACCAACGATTATATTCACCCTTCTCCTGAACGACTATTCATGATGTACGATCATCGTTGACGACTCTAGCGGCAGTCGCTCGGAGCAAAACAGCTCCATAGGAAATACAAAGAAATAGTGCTCAACGATCATCGTGATAGTCGCACCGAGGAACACATACCTTTATGGGACAGCAGATTTCCTCATTTTTCTTTTATATTTTTTCTGTTTTGTTCAATGTAAGATAACCAATTGAAACTTAGTGTGTATTGTTACTGACATCCATATAAATATGTGCTTGTTATCAACAGTTCACTTGGTCTCATTTCTATGTGTTCCACCTCATGAATAGGTATAAGGCCTAGGTGTTTGCAGAATGAGAGAAATCTTGCATACAGACTTGATGACATCCTATGGATGTTACCACGTTGAAACTCACTGGCTGCCATATAGCATCAATACGAGTCCAGTTTCTATTACCTTAGGTATCTTAGACATGTACAATAAGACACGTAACGTTTTTTGGAGTAATGTTCGGAAATTTTTGATTCATTATTTATTGAGAAAAAGGAAACACTTTAAATTAAAATTAATTGTACTCATTCTTGAAGTATACTGGAGTAATTTGTCCATTACAAAGAAAGACCGCTGAAGGATAAAAAGCAAAGTTGGAAGTGGAGGCCTTTGGTGGTTATTTCATGAACTAATTGAAGTATTGCCGCTTTTTCTGGACATGATTTCATCAAAACTGTAAAGTTTTTTAATTCAGTTTTTCTCTTCGCTTAGCAATAGTTTACAGTCTCCAAATTTTTGCATATTATTTTGCGACCATATTAAAGTTACGAAATTGCGTTTTAAGAACAAAAATAATCCCATATGTACTCGAGGGTTTGCTCATATCAAATCTAAATTTTATAAAATTAGAAATTCCAGACACTAACACGATCTGCAGAAGACAGATCATAGATTGCGTTAAGGACTACGAAATTGATGATATTTTAAGTACTCAATACTCTAAATTACAGGAACAACAACTGTTGCAGATTTTTAAATAGCATCGTTAATAAGGAGAACGTGAAGAAAACTGAGGAACGAAGTAGGAAATTCCAAGAACGAACTAGAAATAAAAATATTCTAGCATTCCACTCTACATTGCGCTAATGAGGAAAGGGAGGGGAGGAATGAACAGTAGCATCCACTCGCAAATCTATTCTTTGCAATTGACGAATTTTCTACCCCAAAACCAATTAAGAAGAGGGGGATTCAAGAACGATTTTAAGGGTTAAAACATTTGATTGGTTTGTAACTGAGCGTGTTTCTTATCGAAATGCGATCAGCTGATTTTCTCTGTGTGTCGGCGTATATTCCGTTCACGTCTTTACTGGCCATTGGAGAAATGAGCGGTGAGAGTTTTTAAATCGAAGATGAAACGATAAGATTAATTACCTGCTCCTTCTTCTTTACTTTTTTCTTTGCAATCTTCAAATGTTATATTAAAAAGAGAGAGAGAGGGAAGACCAGTGGACGGAAAGAGAGGGTAAAACCCTTTGGACTTCCCTCGTTGAGGGTTTCGATGTTTATCGTTCTTGCCGTTCTCGCGGGACAAGTGGCATTTAGAGTGCCTTTCAATCGTCCACGGACATAATAAAGCTGACCGGATTTAATGAATAATTCAGATGGGTTATTGGGAAAGAAAATTATTTTTTGATGGATTGAAATTTCAGAGAAAAACAACTGATAAAGCTTTCGACCCTTTTGATTTATTTAGTTATGTGAAACCAAGAAGTTGTGCTCGTAATAGAAAAACAGAAAATCGGGAACCAGTAATATTCGTATAAAATTTATCTTTCTAATTTTTTTATGGATATTTCAAAAGTCATTATCTCGTCAAGGTTAATTAAAAATGTTGTCTATGTAAATGTTTATACAATTTCCTTTCTCCACTTGCCTAGAATTGTCTGGATTCCAGCAGATCAAATTGGATCGAACAGCAGCCTTCACATTGGTATCCAGAAGGTCGCAATAACTTGTACTAGTGACTGCTGATTGACTAATGTTTACTGTCGGTCTGCATCGTGCACGAAAGCGATGCCTTTCTTGAATTTTGCAATCCGTTGTGAAAATGACCGTAGCACCAAGATCCTTCACCGTATAACTCTGACGATGGATTTCTGTTGGATTCTCAACTTTAGCATGTAAGAAACGTATGATTGTATGCAGTAATTTTCTTCCATGGGGTAAATTTCCATCCGACTTGAGTTGTCGAAAACCGACTTCTTTGTTCATTATTAACTCGGAGGCATCGATGATCCCGATCTGTTAATTTTTTTTCGACTTCTCTAATCGAGTTTTGGGTTTTATAACTTTATCACGTTTTCATTTTACCATTACATCGTTTTCACTGTTGCACATGGTATCCGAGAGTTAATAGAAATCTCTCGGCGGATATCGTTAATCATGCACACTCACAAGCAGGGCCGGCATCCTGGGGGTCGCAGCGGGTGCAATGCACTCAGGCCCCACGATTAAGGGGGCCCGTATAAACGATCACGAACCTTTCTTGCACCCGGGTCCTTTTAAAGAGAAGGCCGGTCGATTACTCACGGCACTTTTAGAGGATCATGACGATCCTACTTACGTTCTAGAGTTAAACATAGATGAGAAAGGAAAGGAAAAATTCCGGGAATTAGGACAGCTAGGGACCACGAGTCTCTAGCTGGGCCACCGTGGGCACTAAAGACTGTTAAGCAGTCAAAGTGGAAGCCTAATGAAAAGATCAATATCTTCTAGATACAAGGCCTCGGCACTAAAGACTATGACGTCATAGCAGTAGCCGCTAGAAGGAGCTTTAGTATTAGTAGAAATGGCAGCCTCCAATCGCTAGACATATTGACATATCTACTAGAGTTGACCGGAAGATTTGTCAATAACAAATGGAGGCCTTGAAAAAATTAATCTTAAAAATTGAATTTTAAGATTTAAGAATTTATGATTCAAAAGTTTATGTAGAATATTTTTGCTCACGGTTCTACTTCTATGATGTCATAGTCTTTTGTCCGAGCAAGCTGATGATAATTTACTGTAAAGTGATGGTGGAAATACTGAAGCTATGTTTCAAGGGTTTTATAATTAAAAATAGATGAAAAAGGAAAGGAAAAATTCCGTTACCTGGATTCGAACCAGGGATCATCAGTCTTTACTTCTACCAACTGGGCCACTTTTTTATCTATATTTGATCGTAAAACTTTGAAGTATAGCTACAGTATTTCCACTATCACTTTACGTTCTAGAGGACTCATTAATGACAATATAGTGAATCTTTAAAATTCATTATGAGGTTTTGGGTTTTATTTTAGTCTCTGTCTCTCTCTCGGTTTTCATAGCCTGTGTTTAGGAGTTTTATGTGGATTAGAGATTCCCCCTTTCTTAACTAATTAGCGTTTTTCTTTGATGTTTAACGGTGCGTTTTTCACTTTAAGAGAGTTCAGTTTCTTCGTTAGGTGATTTGATTTTCTAAGTAATCTCTTTATTAAAATTTGCATTAAAAATTAATAATCTTGCATGGTATTGCCATTTTTGTTTGTCTTTGGTGATTTTAGGTTTATCACTTTTTCCCTCCTCCAACCAATCGAGAGCTCACTCGAATGGTCGTGTTGACTTTGTTGTTCAGTTTCTTTTTTCTTTGTGTGCTTCGAATGGGTGGGGCTCAGGAACATATAAGGGAGCGAAAGGGTTTCGAATGAAAGTCGGGGGAAATGCTGGTCGTTTGTTTTTACAGTGATTCACTTTTCGGTTCGAGTGGTTCGACGAAAACAATGGGAGTTCGTTAACTGAGCGTTACTTAAAGAAGGCGAGAGAAAATTCAGAAATCATTTTTCAGCTGATCTTTTCACTCAATTCTCCTGCCCCTTCTGCTCTCTCTCTCTCTCTCTCTCTCTCTCTTTCTCTCTCGCATCTAGTCTCTTCCCTCCCAGTTCATTTCTTTCTCCTGTTTTTTCTCCCTCCCCTTTTCTCCAGCACATAGACACTCTATCTCTTTCGTTAAAAATTGGCTTTAATTAAATGAAACGGCTAGGTTTCAGGAACGCAGTAGTAAATGGAAGGAAAACAGAAGCAAGTAGGGTAGGGTGTGGGTCGGACCATTACATTAACTCGATTGAGTCTCTGGATCGCAACCGGAGTCCGTCAGGAGCGCAAGAGGATGACTTCTCAATGGCGACGGAGGCTCTCTAATTGAATAATTCTTTCCAGGAGTTGTCAAGTCGATAACTAGCCGACGAATTTCGCCTTCGATATTAGAAAGCGTGATTTGGTTCCCCGCCCACTTGAGTTACTGTTGGGGATTTGATAATTGAATGTTCACCCCCCCTCCCCGAGTTCCAGGTCGCGTCCCTCTACCCCCCCCCCCCTCTTAACTTTGCAAAGCTAATTATCAAAGCTGCTGAGAGACATTTTAGCTGCCTCTACTGGGGTCTTCGAAATTACGGATTTAATTTTTTTCTGTTTACTTGCTGTCACCGCGCATCATGTTCTTTTCTGTCACAAGGAGCAGTGTGAACTATCGCGTTACAGAATAGAAATGGGAATAAGGTTAAAGGGCACATTTTTTCTTGTTTCTCGTTTCTTGTTAAATCTAGTGAAGAAACTGAGAAATAAAAAATGATCTCCGCATGAGTTAATTTGTTTTTGCAATTATTTGTTTGAATTCTGGCAAGATCGAAAAAAAACATCTCAGCGCCAAAAACAGCATAAGTTATTTTTCCATAAATAGCCAGCCAAAGACAATATACTAAAATACAAGCAATTTTTTTGTTACAAGTATTTGTCCTCATATTGTAATTTGCGATACGTCCGACAAGCTTATGCGGAATTTGGTCTGCTCGTCGTTAACAGTATGTGGTACCCAATAAGAATACACTTTCCTGAAATTCAGGTGTTTGTGCACATACAACACCCACACTCAGTTCCACTTCAGCTAAATTTGACGGATCGCTATCCGTCTGCTTGTCAGTACAAGGTCTTCAATCCTTTTCACTTTGTCTGGAATGGCTGCATCCTGTTGACATTCAGACCGTTGTGCTTGTTCGATGAATATTTGTCCTTTCCGAAATTTCTTTGCCGATTCCTCAAGTTGAGTAAGGCTAAAGTTTGTAAGGGCCGTACCCTTTACCATTCGATGATGAATGGCAGCAGGACCATTCCCTTAACGCCTCGTTGCGCTGTTTCCATTGTCAACCAGGAGTGCGCAAACAACTAACAGTGGCTGCAAATGTTTGCTTTGTACATGGAGGAAACTTGCCTGCTTTGCATATTTATCTTGAAAATATGGCTTTCCAGCAACGTACCGCTTGGTTGATTATTTGTTTAATGGCTCTTATATTACTAACGAGAATAGTTCCAACGATAAATAAAAATTTTGGCCCCAGTTAGAATAAATAACTTAATTAGGAAAAAAAAAAGTTGCTCTAAAATTATGCAGTTTTAAAGCAAACTAACCACGATGATGAGTTCATAAAATTATATGACTGCTATTTCCCATGTATTCACTTATCGGAATTATAAAAATTACTGAGAAATTTTTAAAAATTCAAGAATGATGTCCTGACGGGACTCCGGTTGAGATCTGCCGAATTGATGCTGATGGAAAAAACTAAATCTTTATATTCAATGCAACACATACTAACTTATGCTGATCCAAGGAGTGACTGACTGTCGACCTAAATTTTACCAAGAAAATCAAGATCAAAGTGGCCCATTGTGAGCAAAGTTTTTTACAAAGTGGGCACATATGGCAACTTAACATCTCATCTAGAACAGTTCAATATATAGAGTTGTGCACAAAATATACGAGAGAGAAGGGGTGGATAAACATAATGTGAAATATTTTATATTCCGACTTCATCCGATAAGTACCGACAACGGAAACTGTAGCAGTGCTTCGGATGGCTTACGGGGAGGAAACTTAGAGCCAGATAAGGGTTTATGAGTGGTTTTCTTATTTTAAAGGTGGTCGAATGTCAATTGAAGATGAATCTCAATCGGGACGTCCATCGATTTCTAGGACGGATGAAAGCATTCAAAAATCCGTGATGCGACCATATCTGAACGTCATATAACAATCAATGAATCGGAGCTTATGACTGGAATAACCTGGAGCTCATGCCAACGAATTTATTCGGAACATTTGAAGATGATATTTATCACAGCAAAACTTGTTCCTCATGTGGTTTCCAACGACCAGAGGCCCAACCGTGAGACTGTGTGCCAGGAATTGAAAGAACAGTCAGAAAACGATCCTGATTTTCTGTCAAAAGTTATCACAGGAAACAAACCTTGGTGTTATGGTTACCATCCAAAAACCAAGCAAGGCAGCTGAGATCCATCGTGAAGACATCGATTGTGTTCTTTTCTTCGACATCAAGGGGATCGACCATGAATTTGTTTCTGAGGGCTCCACAATAAATCAATATTACTTCCTTGAAGTGTTAAAACGAATGCGTGAGGTAGTGCGAAAAATAATGGTTTACATTATGGTGATCAGAGGATTGACTCCTCCACCTTGACAACGGTTTCTCACTTACCATACTTACCATCTCTTTCCCCAACAACTTTCTTTTGTTCCCAAGAATGAAAAGAAACCTGATCGGGAGGGACAGTTTAAAAAGTTTCAACCAAAAAAAAAGAACAAACATTCGGACAAGCGCATTATGTCGGATGGCCGCTATTTTGAAGACATTAAGTTTTGAAAATGTTCTGTCAAATAGAAGATTTTTAATAAAAGGTTTCTGCACCCCCCCCCCCTCGAATACACTGAAAATAGCTTATTTTTAATGTATTAAATATTTCAAAACAATTAGTCACTACAATGCTCATTGGAATGTGCATAGTTAACCAGAATGTAGTTTGACTTGTCCATCTTCTTGTCGTATAAACTCTTCGGGACCAACTCACATGTATGTGACCCCTTGACGATACAATTCCTTTGTCGATCTCTGAAAAAAATGCTGATGACCTCCCCAGTTGTATTGCATTTTCTGGATATCCCCTCCTTTAGATATCCCATTTTGTCCTGAGACAGAAGTCGATCAACAACTTCGCTTTCTTGGATGCCTATATGAACTACCAATTAAGACATACTGATTCATGCAAGACGGAGTTCGTCCCCATAGAGCAAACGCTGTTCTGGATTTTCTGAATAAACATTTCGGGCCCCGTGTGATATTACATCGATACCCAGAACATTCTCAGGACAGTTTAATGTGGCGTCACACAGCCCTGATATAAATCTCAGCGACTTCTTCTTGTAGCCTACATCTGAGAAAAATCTCTCGCAGTAAACTAGAAAATGTAATGCCACTGCAAGCGGCTCAAGAGCTACTGAGATTCGAAATTGCATCATCCTCGACGTACTCAGCAGATTCTCGTAGATAAATCAGTCTGCGGTTTCTAACTTCTTCGATGGATTTGTTACACACATATCTGACCAATGGACATAAGAAAATTAGTTCGTACCTGTTGAGAAGGAACTCTTTGGATCGTATCACTAGTAACGTTTTCAGTGGAGCATGAACTCCACAATCATTGTTGCAGTAAGAAACTCAGGTCAAAATATCAGCTCATTTTTAAAATTGAACTTCCTCAACGACAGAAATAATGAACTTCCTCAAGTATGAACTCTGTGGGGTTAAAATCAGCATTGGTTCAACGTAAAAGTTAAATATTGGTGGAAGATTTTTTTTTCTTTTTTTTTTTAGAATTAACGTTAAGTGAAAATAAAAAAAGGACTGCACTCGGATCTTGAACAGCGCAAAGCTTTCAAACACTGCCTAAAGTTTTTAAGCAATTAGGAGTAAGAAGGAAATGGAGACGGAAAAATTGTCAATTTAAGGAGATTTCGTCAAAGGTGAATCTTTTTCAGCGACTGAGAATTTGCTTTACGCTTGGTTACGATTTGGTTGTCCATATTTGTTGGTTGGTGCTTGTCTCGAAATTTTTCGTTTTTCTTTTTTTTAGACATTTGGTAATAATATTGACAATCATTTTTTAATATTTGCTAATTTAAGCGTCACGTATTTATTCCGCTTACTTTGGCTTCACCTGTTTTCCCCGTAAAGAAACAAATAATCTTTTCAAGGCAGAAGCGAGAGAGAGAGAACAAAGGGCTTTTCTTTCCTTTTTTCATCGGCGAAGGAGAAGCCCTTGGGAAGTAATGGATGGAAATCAATGACCTTTAGAAGGACCAAGGAAAATGCCCGTTGGAGGGCTCCGGACGAAAGTCAATGGGCTCTGAACGGAAGAGGGAAAGGGGCCTTTGGAAGCAATGGAGTAACGGCAATGGTCTTTGGAAGGAAAGGCAAAAGGCCCTATGGAAGGAATGGTTCATTGACTGGTGCATGAGAGAAGTGTCAACAGCCGTGGGTAGGATAAGAGCCAATCAAAATCCTGATTGCTTTCCCTTATTGTTTTGGTTGTAATTGAACGACACCAAGGGCAATGTCTTCTATTTTCCTAAAACACTTGGTCCTATAATTGAACGTGTAAATTTTACGGCATGTTGGGCCGTAACAGGAAGCCCTAACGACCTCCACCAATCACCACCCTCGTACTAACCACTGATTAACAACAACCCTCATCTTCACATAGATGAGCCGCTTGCTTGCTTTGCTTTGCTTTTATCTTCCTTTTCCCTCCTGCCTCTTTTTTTCCCTTCTTTTATTTTGAGACATAAAAAAAATCTTTTCCGTCTAAGAACTAAAATGACTGATTGAATTAGGCACCTTCGGCTCAGTCGTCAATTACTTTTTCTACGCTTGAAACGATTTTACAAGAAAATAAAAAATAATAAATCTCTTAGAAATTTTCTTAGAAATTTAGACATTATCTGTTTAAGAATTACTAAGTAGCTTACTTGGAATGAAATGAAAAAAAATTTCTTTTATAGAATGAAAATTTTATATTTGTAAAATATCCATGGTGAATCCAGTGTTGCTTTATATAGGTGGAGAAAGATACTGTTAGTAGCAAAGTTTAACGTAAAAAAATGTAAAGTTTTTGAGATAGGGTTAGCAAAGAATTATATTTTTTGTTTCTGGATAATCAATATCATTTTCTAATTGGTTCTATCATAAAAACATGAAAATACTTTACTTCCCTGCAAAAACTTTGCTTTTGTGGTCAGGGCAACGAAAAGTAAAATTTGTGTACTGTGATTAAGGAAACATACTCATTTTCGGGTTTATCTTTATTTAAAGATTGGTATGGTTTATTTGGTATTCAACTGCTTTTCAACTGCCATGGTCATTTCAGGACGGCGTTATAGGGGCCGCAAATTTTGCCTCGCAAGGGTTCTTTAACGTGCAGCCGGCAAACGATTACACGGGACCAACGGCTTTACTTCCCTTCCGAAGGAAGTGCGTGATCTCAGGATATTCCCCCCTGAAAAAATCCTCATCGTCCTCGGGCATCAGAGGCGATCACGCAACCACTGAGTTTATTTAAAGACAAAAAGGGAACATTATATTTACAAGCATAAAAACAGAACATTATATTTCAAATCAATACCGTGTATTTTAACCAAAATTCTAAAAACAAATGACAAAGAACCTGGAAATGTGTAGTTTTGTGAATAGCCACCCATGTTCTCTTTGAAGCCATCAAGATGGGCTTCAAGGATATGAACTTTGAGAGATATCCTGCAGCCCCATTGCTGTACTTTTTAACCAGAGTCTCAAACAATTCAACATAGTTCTCAGCTTTATGATTTCCCAGGAAGCCTTTAACTACGTTAATAAAACTGATCCATGCCTCATTTTCTTTTGTTCTGAGAAGCTTGAAAATCTCTTGACACTCAATAACTTTCCAACGAAATAACTTTGTTTGAGGTCCAACGAAAACGCCAGCTTTAACTTTTGCTTCGGAAAGCTTTGGGAACAGATTTTGTAGATGCTTGAATGCTGCAGATTCCTTGTCTAACGATCCCACAAATTGCTTCATCAGTCCAAGTTTTATGTGCAAAGGTGGGATTAGTACCTTTCGAGGGTCTATAAGTGGCTCCCATTTAATGTTGTGCTGTCCCGCAATGAACTCAGTACGTTTAGGCCAATATCGTTTATGGTAGTGTGCTTTAGTGTCCCTGCTATCCCACAGACCTTTGTAGCATGGAAACTTAGTAAACCCTCCTTGAAGACCCATCAAGAAGCCAATCATTTTGAAGTCTCCAATAACTTCCCAACCATATTCTTCATATTTCAGTGCATTTAGCAATCTCTTCACATTGCTGTACTCTTCTTTAAGCTGTGCTGAATGGGCAAGGGGAATAGATGAAAACTGGTTACCGTTATGGAGTAATACTGCTTTCAGACTATTTGATGAACTGTCTATAAAGAGCCGCCACTCACTAGGATGAAGAGGAATTCCAATGTTCTGAAACAAACCAGTTACATCATGTCAATAGCAGAGTTCTATTTCTTTGATGAAAAATGTGGAAAAACTGTTATGTCGCTTCCTCTGATTCGACACTTGCACACTTTCATCGAACAAGTTCCATTGCTTCATTCTGGCTGTTAAGAGCTCAGCATTGGACTTTGTAAGACCAAGGTTCCTGATCAAATCATTAATGTCCTTTTGGTTGGGATAGTATGGTTTCTTTTCATTGGTTCCACCTTCATCACTATAAATAGGGTCTTCAAAATCATCCGCACTTTCCGAGCTAATACTGTCATCTGTCTGTTTAATCTCTCTGTGGAGGATTAGGAACAGGAAGTTCAGGGCCATGTGGAACAGGAGCAATGGATGATGGTATGTTGGGATAAATGACTGCAGGTGCTTTCTTGCCAGTCCGTCGTTTAGATGACTCCACCATGTAGAAATAGTAGTTCGTAGAATGATCCGTGGGTTCTCGCCAAATTTTTGGAAGAGCAAACTTCATAGCCCTTTTTCCCCTCTGTACCATCCTTCCAGAGTGTTCTTGCAGGTCGCACAAGTTACATGTGGAGCCCAGGATTTGTCTTGGTCTCTAACAGGCATCCCGAAGTAAGCCTTGTACGCTTCACACATCTTAACTTCTTAACTAATGATGAAATGGGAATTTTTTTCCTCTCGTTTTAATAAATTCCCCACAAATAAAACAGAAGGCACCTACTGAATGTTTGCAACTCCTTGAAGTCGTATCTGCGTTGAATCAGTCAAACAGTTATAGGAAAAATCTCTCTCACTGAGTGTGGGTACCTTGAAAAGTGAAAAGAAATCTTTATTAGTAAAGCACTTATGAAACAGACAGTCATTTGTATTCAAAGTAACACTTTTCGACTATTTTTATTTATATTAGACAACATTCTATTACAAAAAGTGGTGCCAACTAAATTTAATAAAGGAGCTATGTTTACTTGCAATTTTCAAATAATAGCGGTTAGAGAAGCCAGTCTACCAAATTGGAACATCTACAAGATTCTTGGTAACACTACAGCTAAATGTGACAAATTAGTGTTTTTTCTGGATGAAATGTTGAACAAAGCTGGATTTATTATCACCATATACAGGGTGTTTCATAATTGGTGTCCCGTCTTTAGGTCCAAATAACGACTCAAGGGGAACACATTGGGGAAAAATGAATATTGATTATTTGGTTTTAATGTCCCCTAATTCAGAATAAAAACATTTCGCGTCCCTGGGGATGAAGTGGTAAATTTTGAAAATTTTAATTTTGTAGGGGTAGGGGTTAGACCCCATGTATTATTTAGAAAGTTGTAGAGCATCATGTAAAATGTGGGTTTAGCAAAAAACCCGGTGAAAAAATCTCATGCCCTGCCCCCTTCAGTGACGAACTGCTTGGGATTGCAAAATTTGTTTCGTTATATCGAGGTTTCCGTTATAAGTTGTGACGAAAAATTTAATTTTAAATTAAACAATTTGCTATAAAAAGTTTGCTATATAAATTAGAAACATTTTTATACCATTTACTGGCAATGTCTTGTTTCTTCATCCCTGATTCTCTATCATCCTTAAACATTATTATTTTTGTGTCCAACGATAATACTCGTCGTTTACTTGCCATGTTCATAGCTGTAAGTGGCTGACACATTAAGAGATTGTCATATCATAAAACGTCACTAATTACTTTCACTTTTACTAGTTTTGACCTATATAGTTTAACTAAATCAAAACCCCCATTAGCAATATTTGTTCAATACAAAAATTCAAATTTCTTTATAAGCGAAAAAAAAAGTAAGATTTTGCAAAATGAGTTTCGCTAAGGCGATGTTTCGTTCTATTGGAATTCGCTATAGCCTAACTCTTTAACATTGAGTTCCCTGTGGGGAAATATTATGTTTTGAAATTATTTTTTATATCAGAGTTCGTTATAACGGGGTTCGACCTGTACATGTTAAAATGCAAGGACTATCATTCTAACTAAAATGATCGTTCAAATGGTCGGCAACAATGTATACATAGAGACTAGGAGGAACAGCACATCACGTACTCAGTTGACGAACTCAGTTGAGGCTTCGCCATAATAAAAGAGACCACTTTTCCAACAGAACTGTATCATAGATGCGTCTAAACGTGTCTATCCAAAAAAATATCAAACGACACAAGAATAGTGTTCGTCACAAAGTCAATGAAATCTATAAACAAAAAACTCTCATTCCATAAACAACCAATGAAACCCTGAAATCAATATCTTTCATCCATTGCTCTTTAAATGTGATTTACTTTGGCGCGATTAGCCGACGGTTCCTGGTTCGAACCCAGGCTGTGGGATTTTTCTTTCTTATTTTTATTTATAATTTAAATATCTAGGTATGGTTTATAAATAAATCCTTACAGGCCATTCATTAGCTATTCTTTAATTATATAGAGTGAGTCAAAAGTCTGTACCCCCCATACAAATTCAAAACAAGTGGAGATAGGGGCTAAACAAGGGTGGTGTCAAATTTGACCTTTGACCTCGAATTTTGCATCTTGCAACTTTGTAACCGTTACAAGTAGAGTAAAATTTCCAATTGTACAGTTGTAGAGCTCAAAATTAGAGGTCAGAGGTCAAATTTGACACGACCATTGTTTAGCCCCTACTTAACTTGCTATATGTCTGCAACCGATTTGTTGTATCTGCATTCGTTTTGAAATTGTATGGGGAGGTACAGACTTTTGACTCACCCATATCTTAAAATTGTTTGAAAAAAAAATTACACGAAATTTTAAAGGGAATGGTATTCCTTTCCTCAGTTGTAAATATGTTAAATGAATATCAAAACGATACATTTAAAGATGTGAATATAATAGTAGGAAGATGAAAATATGAAGAAATAATAATTAGCTTTTGAAAACAAATTAATTCTAACATAATGAACTTCTTATCTACTAAGTAGTTAAATAAAATATTAAATTCTTGGCAAAAAATCCTTTTCACTGATTCCACTTTGGTTATACAGGAACAATGAGGAGAAAGGAAAACGGAGCGGGAAGCGAAGCGCGCTGCAAATTAACGAGGCCAGAGTGTAGAACGAAATAAAAACAAACAAATAAATATAAAAAAATAAAAAAGAGAGCAGCTCCCCCAGCAGTCGTCCGTAACGTTTCGTCATGCAAATTGGAAGGGAGGCTTCTTTTCACCACGTGATCTAAACACAGGCATTAAACGGAACAAACCAAAAAAAAGTTTGCTTTTTTTTATCCTTCCCTCGATCGATCCGAGGATCCGATGTAACGAGGGGCTCTGCCGCCGCCCTCATCTCTTCTGCGGAGCTGGTCGTTGATTGCTGTCGATGAAAAGCCTTCGAACCAAGTGCGTTCCATTTTCGACAGGCGAGAATTAAAACGTAGGGAGTGAACGACCGTCGAACAGTGCCGTGATTGGCGGCGGTTTTTCGGGAGGTGGACGGGAGGCCCAGGCGCAAAAAAAAAAAAGTAGAAGAAGAAGACGAGTGAAACGGCTGGAATTTCCCTCATTGACTCAGCATTCTTGTTTTATTCCGACGCCATGATGGATTGTTGGGGAAAAAGCTTCGGCAGCGTTTGGGGGCGTCGCACTGTGGTCATGCCTTTCCTCCTCCATCCTAGCTAGCCCCCTACACCCCACATACACCCTTTAGCCCTCCTTTCGACTCTTTTCTACCGTTCTTCCCTCTGTCTGTTCTCTCGCCCGCTCGCTCTGCTTCATCTCTCCTTCGATCTAGGCACATGCGCTGTCAGAGTGGTAATCAGTCAAGAGGCATCCGATTTCAAGACTCCCTACCCCACCGTTAAGCCATCCATCCACCCACAAGTCCGGCGCATAGCGAATCTGTGATTTCATTCTTCATCCCACCCTACCTCCTTCCTTTCTCGATCCAAATTACTTAGCAATAAATCACGACGGACGAAAGAGAATAGGAGGAGGAGAGGCTAAAGGGAAAAGCTCCCACCATCCGCACGTACAGGATTCATCTTAGGAGATGGACGTCATGGGTGGAGATGGTCGAGAGAGGGGGTAATAAGTGTGGGAGGAAGCGTACTAAGCACCCAGCCTAAAAATTAATGATGGGAGACCCAAGCAGCTGATGGAGGTCTTATTCCTCCACCCTCTATTTCTCGTCAATGCGACGACGAGATTTTCTTCTTGCCAAGGGTCGCGGAATACATCTCGCACGCAGCACAAAAGCAAATAAATTCCAGTTTATCAGTTCGAAATCGCGGTCGGTGAGACTTTTCTTGACTCTGATTGGTTCGTAAATCTCGGCAATCTTCCGTGGGATTCTATCCTTCCCTCCTCCCCGTTCCTCCTCCACGTGTAATGCGAGACCAAATTTGCAAAGGATTCTAACTCCGCTTGTCGGCTTTCAATTAACATAACTCGTCGCTATCAAACGCGGGCGTGAGAGAGAGAGAGAGTGAGAGACCGGCTCCTGTGTTTGCGGTATCCATGACAGCCACGTCTGTCGAAAGTGATGATGGTGTTCCAAACTGGCTCTTCCTTCTCCTCCAAACACGAAAATGTCATTTCTGCCTGAACAGTTCGTCTGAGAGTTTCTCCTTCGAATTGAGAGGAGATGAGAGAGAAGCGGACGAAGGGGAATTTATTGCTTTCTGAAATTTATGGCTACGTAATTTGATTTCCATAATTTGTCACCCACTTGAGGTTGAGTTATTGAGGAAATAATTTTGGATATTATTGTGCATTCTCAGCAGTTATAAATCTACCGCGAATTTTGTGTAGTTGAAATATTTTGGCGAAACTCTTAAAATTTGTACAAGTGTAAGTAATCCAATTTTATTAACGCTCCGAAATCCATCTTTTGATGAAAACAGCTTATTAATGTTCTCTCTTTTGTACTCATGTCCCATCAATCCGTCAATCTGCCATCACTTGAGTACTGTCCCGCACTTTGAATTCTAAAAATATTTTAATTTACATTATTATGTGTGAATTAGTGAGACAGGAATAAAAAAAAAAATTTCACTGGTTATAACAATTATACTGGTCTGCCATTAAAAATCTGACAGCACAGGACGGGTGACTAATTCCTAATTTTTTGATACGTTGAAACCGATAATGACCTCAGTTTTTCTTCATCTTTTACAGTTTTTTTGGTTAATCATAGTGTTGTATGTGTAGTTTACCAGTAAATTGAACCATGAATTTGAGAAGAAATCTATTATTGTCTTGGATTTTTCGACTGATTCTTGTACATTTTTAAGCGCTGAAACCAAAAAGAAACACGGAAAAATTCTGTCCATTTTATTTTTCTAGATAATCGAATATTCCAATTTTTACATTATGGACAGTCTGTGGTTTTAAAGTTTTTGACAAAATTAGTTCCGAAAAAAAGGTTTTTTTAAAATCTAGGCTATAGAAACATCGTGAACCGTATGCTGGAAGCATTCTAAACTCAAGGCTGTAAAATAAGCATGAAAGTGCACTTTTTGCATCAAGATGTGGACTCTTTCCCAGAAAACTTGGGAACTTTTACTGAAGAGCAAGGTGAGAAATTTCACCTGGATGTAAAGGACATCGTGAGACGTTGTCAAGATAAATGGAATGTTATAGCAGACTACTGTTGGATGTTAAAGCGTGAAACTTCGGATATACAGAAATGAAAACGCACACGGAGAAGCATTAATGAAAGAAACAAGGTTTTATAAGCAATACCGTAACATTGCTGAATTGTTATATTACTCATTCAACATCATAACACGTGTTCACTTGTGAGTACTAACTAGCACTTGTTACAATTTTGGCTGTATAACTCGGAAACTTCTCGTTGGAATTCAATCAAATTTTAACGGTATACACAGTCTTATGTACCAGTTACTCCCCCAAATTTCATTACTCTAGGCTTTACAGAACCTGAGTTATTAACTTGTTGATCTTGGTGGCGGCATTTTTATTTCTGTTCATATCTCAGTTATCGTTCAAATTCGGACACCCCCATGTTCATAGGACTTTTTGACCTCTATAATACCCCCTTAAATTGTATTACACACGATTTGAATCACCCTGTATAGTATAACAGCTACTCTTCGATTGCAAAATACTGTACGTGATTGCAGGAAGCAGTGGTCATTTTTGGTTTCAGCACACAAAAAAACTTAACGATTCGTTGAAACATTTCGTGCAGATTTCCGAATTAAATGTTGTACAGACCTGTGTTATTAATAAGAAAACCCTTATTTTTTTCCGTTTTTAGGAATGTTGCACCTTATTTTGATATTGTATCCGAAGATACATACATGTATATTCAAAGCAACACTTTCTATATTTAATCTTATACACAGTCGAGCAACATCATTACAATTGTCTCCTACTTTATCGTCAATAGTGCATAGCCAATAAGAAAAGGCACATGGCGCGAGTCCCCCTGGGTGACAGAATTTGTTGTGAGGGTATAAAAGGCGGAATGTCTGTCTTTGCACACATATCAATCGTTGTTGTCATGGATAAAACAAGTGATTTACAGATCTAAAGGGAGGTCCATTGGCTTTCGGATCAAAGACGGCAGCATTGCACGGTGATGACACGAATCCGCACGATGATTAAAGTATACACGCCACCATTGTCATGTGGCGTGGAAACTGCGCAACACCAAGCGCCATTGATGTGAGGTGAACGTCGACTGCGAAGATGTGTGCAGGCCGACTGACACGCATCTGTTGAGCATCTCACCGTCCAAAAGAATAGGCGCTGTATTGTCCGTCAATAAACCTTCATGGATGCTCATTACACTCATGCTGACAATGGTGCATCGGCAGAAATGGCTACAATTTGCATTGCAGTACAGGGATTGGACCTCTCGTGGTTGGCAAACGATTGCCTTCTTCATTCAGTTTCTGCTCCATCGAGTGGATAGATGTTGTCTTATTCGGCGGGAAATCTCGGAAGAGAATCCCTCTGGAATGAATGGAATGAACCCAAAGTGTGTGGTGGCAGTTTATGGTCTTGGGTATGTTTACTTGGCATTTTTTGGGACCCACTGATACCCCTGAAAGGCTCCCACCCAATTTACCTTCTCTGGTGACTCTCTTCTCTGGGGCGGATGGGATATCCGTTAGGACAATGCGACATGCCATAAGGGCAGAATTGCCCGGGAATGAATGGAGGAGCCCGACAAAGACCTCTAAAATTTCCCTGGCTCTGTGATTCCCTAAATCCGATAGAACACTTTTGGGATCACCTGGACCGCGATGTTTGCATGACACCGAATACTTGTGGACATCGTCCGGCATCTAATTGACTCTTTCCCATGCCGTCTAGCAAATGGCGATTGTTCTGGTTTCTATCTGCTGGTTAATAATAATGTGGCTTTGTATCACTTTAACCTTTGTTACGATCTCAGGTCTATGGGCAGTAGCTCTACCATATCCCATTTTGTTCAGAGGAGAAATTTAATTTCAAATTAATTAAAATAATTGCTGGGAAAAAAGTGGCTGAAAAATAATTCCTAAGATTTTGATATGTACAAAAAAAATATATTAAGAGCTCCCTTATTTTCCTGTAGTGTCCTTCTATCTGCTGTGTAAATGAGGAATGAATTCAGTACTATGTGATGTAAAATTGAACTAATTTGCCAACTCACAGATTGAATGGTCTCGAGTAGGATGTTAACGAGTTCGAATTTCGCTCAGTGTATGGATCGTTTGCTATGCGCTCACGAATATGATGTCGACGGACTGCTCTCTTCATTTGGCTTCATCGCTTCAATTTACTCTGAGAAACATCAGGAAATTAAGCCTAAATAATTTCATTCCTCTAAAATTTCCACGAAGCAATTTTCTCGAACGCGGGTTGTTCGGTTGAGAAAAATTATACGACGAAAACATTCCCCTCCTACCTCGTACCTTAAAAAAAGAAAGTGAAATGCACGTATCGAAGAGATAAAAAATGTTAACTCTAAAAATTTCTTCTCTTAAGCAATCGTTTTTCCGTTTCGTTTCGTTCATTTGGTTGAATTTACGAGTTCCACTTATTAGATGCAGTAAATGATTCTCGAAGGTCTTTTTTTTCCTGTGTATGCGTGTGTATGTGTGTGTCTGTGTCTTAGGATCCAACGTAGAAGGAAGCAGCACAACGTACAAAGGATGGAAAACATTTGCAACTGTTGTGAAATTTTCTTAATTAAATTTTATTTTTTTTTATTATCTCCGAGAATTCGTGTATTATTTTTCGCACCATCTGTTGATGACGTCGAATGGATGAAGGGAAGAGGGAAGGCGAGACTCAGCTCTCAGCTGTGGCAAAACGGAGTACGTCCGTCAGTAACAATTATGAGAATTTTTCATTCTCTCTTTCTCTCTCTCTTTTTAATACAAATATTGAATTTTTAAAGCGATTTTTCATGTCTTCTAATGCTCATTTAATTATAAACGAAAACGAACCTCATCTTAATCGCAGCACTTTTTTTGGCAAATACCAAACATGACTGAAGTTCCATTTATTAAGAGTTACCAGTTATTTAAAAGAGCAAAACATGTATAAAGCGCATTGTTCAATGATTAGGATAAGATTATTATAAGACTTCAAATGAAAATTAAACTATTTTTGGAAAGTGATTCTTAGTTTGAGAGAGAAAAAAAGGAAGAAAGCAAAACCACGTTAATATTCATTTAAATAAAAATTTATAAAGACATAGCAATGTATTTGGAAAATAAAATGGACTAGTCTGATTATATGCTGATTCTCTCATACACCATATCGAAAAGGCTGCTAGAGATCTTGGTTGATTGATTTAGTTGGTATTAACGTCCCTTTCAACTATTATGAACGGCGTTATAGGGGGCCGCAAAGTTTGCCTCGCAAGGGTTCTTTAATGTGCAGCTGGCAAACGACCACACGGGACCAACGGCTTTACTTCTCTTCCAAAGGATGTGCGTGATCTCAGGATTTTTCTCCTGAAAAATCCTCGGCGTCCTCGGCCGGGATCGAACCCGCATCCTTGGGCATCAGAGGCGATCACGCAACCACTGAGCCACCGAGGCTGATAGAGATCTGGGAACAGCAACATCCGGGCAACGTAATGAGAGATGTTGGTGATACCTATCCACGCACGACGTCTGTTCTTATAGCAACGTTATAGTAGACATCCTTATATTCAAGGTTTTTGCCAACTAACTATGATTGCGCTGTTAGAATTGTAATAAGGACAGACAAAATCTACTTGTCACTAGCTAGTATACATTATATACGGCAGCGATTACCAGGTTTTTCGTGACGGGAAACATTATGGTAACAATTATGGTAGAAGCCCTTTATTCACAAAATATATATCTCTGCGCAAGATGATTTACAGATGCTCTTAAAGCCACGAGCAACCGTATCATTAAAAGCCTGGACACACATTTCGCAAGGAATAGATGATACAACGAATGGTCCGTATTCGTCACTGATATCACGAACTCTCCTGCTACGCACGCACTCAATAACCAACCATAAATCACAGGGCAGTGAATCAGGGGAATGTGGAGTCCACGGCTTATTTGTGTTAACATAATTTTTAAATAATAATTTAGAATTAATCCATTAGTGTTAATAAAATTTTGAACAACTCTGTATTTAATTAAACGTTGAGAAACCGGATAAAATATTTTATTCTTAAATCATGCAACCCAGTTACATTTGTATGACCACCAATTTGATAGCCAGAATATGCTCCCATGGCAATCTTCAGCATCCATCAGGCGTGGTAGAGATTCAATAAAGTGTTGGAAGGTTTCGTGCCATGTAGATTGCAGTGCATCCTGGAATTGGTTTAGGTTCCCTGGTGGAGCATCCATTCGTCTGATGTGCAAATAGAGGTGATCCATACATTTTCGATAGAGTTCAGATATGGAAGTTTTGATGACCAAGCTTAGAGCCTGAAATCATTTTCTCCGTGCTTTTCGAACATTCATAGATGATTCTGGCGGTATGTAAGAAAGTAGATATTTTTGCGCGAGATACGATTCATAGGATTGTGTGATTACGTTAGAAACTTACAATGTTAACATTGGGCGGTTTAAAAATATGGCTTTGCGAACGGTTTAGTTTAACCTTTCGGTATTTGGTTATGTCATTTCTTAATGGTTTATTATCTTTGACTGCACTTTATAAATGCCCGAATTGTAGCATAGATTTTTATCGTGTTCTAGTGGTCCAGTGGTAAGACGCTAGAACTCTATTTAGCAGATACGGATTCAAATCCCGTCTTCGATAACGTTTTCTTTTTCCTTCCTAAATTTATTTTAACATGTATGGGAATGTGTAATTCATTTACTAAATATAGTTTCGATTTTCCAATTTGCTACCATAATTTTTTTTATAAAATGCATATACGAATTATTATAATTAAACATAATCTAAATTTTCCAATTTGCTAAGGTTGTTTTTTTCATATATTGAAAAGTTGTTACGAGTTATATTTTATTTAATTTAAAAAAAACACACACACAAAAGAAGTTCGAATTCTCGTGTAGGTAAAGACAAAGGGAATAGTTAATTCCGTTCATAACAATAGAAATAGGAAATTTTAATTTAATGGCTAATATGCTAGTTAAAAATGTTAACGAAGGACGCTTTTCTCCATCATTGATGAACTATAGATACTAATATGATGGATTATACATACTAATATGATGGATTTCATAGTATGTACATGGTGAACTAATTATTTAATCTTTGTGTGAGTTAAATGTCATCCCAAAAGTTACAAAATTTATAAAAATAATTACATGTGGATAAATAAGCTTTTTTAAATGCTCATTTATCACTGCGGATCATTAATTATAATAATTCGTAAATGCTTTTTATAAAAAAAATAATGGTAGCAATTGGAAATCGGAAATATATTTAGTAAATGAATTACACATTCCCATACTTATTAAATTACACATTCCCATACATATTAATTTAGGAAGGGAATTTTTTTTATCGAAGACGGGATTTGAACCCGTACGTGCAAAATAGAATTAGATCGTCTTATCATTGGACCATCAGAACGCGATACCTATCTGGGTAAGAAT
This sequence comes from Rhysida immarginata, assembly GCA_023313115.1. Classification (NCBI taxonomy): domain Eukaryota; kingdom Metazoa; phylum Arthropoda; class Chilopoda; order Scolopendromorpha; family Scolopendridae; genus Rhysida; species Rhysida immarginata. Next base: position 2,461,653 of record JAHWFO010004243.1, on the reverse strand, counting down.
TCCTGAAGTATGACCCTCAAAAACAAACACGTCGTGAAATTTTAAATTTTTATTATAATTTGGTAGTACTTAATGGAGTATTAAAATTTCCAAAATATTTTTGAAAAATTTGCATTTGTTAAAAAGTTATAAACAAATACATTTTTTTGGTAATTTTTGTTTAAAAAGTCATATCTCAAGCTAATTTTATCAAATCTCTTTGAAATTTTAAAGATAACAAGTAAAACGTAAATATATAAGAATAACAAAATTTTCTCATAACAAAACATAAAAGAATAAAAAAAAATTTTTTTATAAAAAAAAAAAAATTTATTATTAAAAAAAAAAAAAAAGAATATTTTTTAATGTTCTCAATCGATTTCAACAATTTTGAAAAGATACATTGAATCTGTATTTATTAACGACTTAGAATTTGAAAAAAAATTTTGGTGATCTCTGTTTTTAAGCGAATGCCATCAATTTTTGTCAAGCTATTCAATCGTACCACTGGGCTGTAAAAGCAACTGTTTTAAGTACTTGCTATGATTCTTGCTTTACAGGGAAGCTCCCTATTGTTGTCAATATTGAAGTTATACTCTGTCCAACGAAAGTTGGAGTGGGCGTGTCCAGTTAAACTACCTATTTCAATTGTTAGACATTGTTGATTCTACTTTGGCAACAATGTCTAACAATTGAAATAGGAAGTTTAACTGGACACGCCCACTCCAACTTTCGTTGGACAGAGTATAGTTGATTGAATAAATACATACAAAATTTATGTTTTTACACAATATTTTTTTTCTCATTCTTTTATGTTTTGTTATGTGAAATATATACGTTTTATTTGTTACCTTTAAAATTTCAAAGAGATAAAATTAACTTGAGATATGATTTTTTAAACAACAAGTACCAAAAGAATGTGTTTATAACTTTTTAACAAATGTAAATTTTTCAAAAATATTTTGGGAATTTTAATACTCCATTAGGTACTAACAAATTATAATAAAATTTTTAAATTCCATGAGATGTTTGTTTTTGAGGGGCCCACTTCAGGAATTCCTACCCATCTATGCTACAATTCAGGCATTTACAAAGTGCAGTCAATGTTAACAAACTTTATGATTTTTTTCGGAAAATTTTGAGAAGTGCAACGAACGGCTTTGCATGGGTGCGACTCTAAAAAACAAATTGTTTAACTGTGCTCTGCTAATAGAATGTGAGTTAATTGCCGGAATGTGGTTCTTAATCGGTATTCGAACTCCCAGAGATTTTAGTGGACTGTTCGTAGATATACGTAATTCGATTTCTTTCGCTATTGTTATTACAGAAACCCTATTGTTCTTAACAGTTTAAATGGGGAGGGGAGGAGGTAATTTTCCTTTAACATATTGAAGCGGATGTTTCTGACATTAGTAATAGAAATTAAATTGCCTGGAATAAATATTGGGCATAATAATCATGGCAAGATTTGATCGTTACGAATAGTTAAGCCGAATAAGCGTGCTTTTAAATTTTATTGTTATTATTTTTTTATTAGAAATTAAACATTGATTGAAGCGTAATAAATGGCTGTTAACGAAGCGAAAAATTAGAACATTAAAACTTAACGAGGTAAAGAGACGAGTAACGTAATTCTTCGACTCCAAGATAAACGAAAAATTTATTTTAATTATTAAAAAAAGCACATAGAGATTGAGATAATAGAGGTATAGAAATGAGATAATAAAATAAAGTTTTTACTCCTTTAGTTTAATTAATCGCTGGTGGTGAGAAAGAAACGCTTATTTGATTCCATTCCTTTCTTTTCCCTCTCTTTTATCCTAAATGTCGAATTTGGTGGAGGCCGCACCCAATCCACCCACCCTTCGGCATGATCATTGCAAATCCCGCTCAGGAGAAGGCAAACCATTCAATTTCTCTCTTAACTTCCACATATGTTTTGAAAGCTTTCCATTTGGCTCGAGGCAAGTGAGGAAACCCTCACCCATTTGGATTAGACACCCACAACTCAAAAACGATCTCCCCCCCTTTCTAGTAATCATGGCGCTTGCCTATCTCACCAAGGATTCAATTTCGAGCGGCCATTGAGCGCCGTGTCCCGCGCCGAGCCGTTAATAGTGCGTGAGCTTTTGGTAAAGAAAAGAAAGGAGGGAAAAGGGAAAATCAGCAAAAACAGACGGTAGCCACTGAATTGTTTGTAATCAACTCTCTTTCTCTTTCTTCTTCTTCGTCTTCGTTCCGAAGAGTTTAAGTTCATTTCCTGTGGTGAAGGTGGCGCACCCTACTCCCACTCCGCCGCCCTATTTAATAAGCCAGATCGGTGGCAGAGGGAGAAGGAGAAAAGGTGGATTTTCAGCTATTATTCTCTCTCACTCTCTCTTTTTTTTCCTTTGAATTTCGGCTATTATTCTCTTTTCTTTGGATTGAATGCAAGCAATGCACTGCAAATTCCTTCTTTTCTCACACACGCTCTCTCTCCCTCACTTCTATTGGAATGCGACGAAATGAACGACGACCAGAAGGAGTTGGAAGAGAACACTGAAAGCATCTGCCTTTTCTCTTTTTTTCCCCGACCGCTCCTCGTTCCTTCTCTTTTAATACGTCACCCGGTTTAATTAGTTTGTCTTTTTAGATTTACGACGACAAGGATTAACTTGATAAAAGCGCGATTCAAATTCCACCCTTTGAAAACTAGAACTTTGTCACTAGTTGTAGTTACTTTATAATTGGCATTCATTATGATAAACTTAAATTTTTGCCAGAGTTTTGAACTGTTTAATTTTTTTTGTATCTATATTTATCTAAATAATAGTCATTACGTCAATTATTATGAACGTTATTTTAATAATTATTTATATTTGATGGATTTTATAAATGTTGTTTCAAAAGTTCCCGAACTGCCCCTTCTGTATGTAGGGAAACCCTAACCTATGACAGCAGGAAATAAATTACTAAAATAAGCCATGTGCTGAAATAAATTACATAAAATCAGTTTTACATAGTGGCAAAGAGAACTTGTTGAAGACTTCGGGCGGTGGATGTCGGACATGGAATTCGTCGGCGACATTGTGCAACGTCAAGTCCCCTCTCGCGCAAAGGAGAACCATCTCTGCTCGTTCTTGCATATTTCATTTGTTTGTTTTCACACAATAAACGCTTTTTAAACTGTTACTGTACCAGTATAAGCTTAATACCGTATACCGTAGGTTTTATAAATAAAACTTCTATTTTTTTACTTTATTTATTTATTTATTTTATTTATTTTATTTATTTATTTATTACAAAAACAATTGTCTATCCAGGGCCAGTATGGCCTAATAGCCGACAAGTTAGGTCCCTGGATAGAGAATATAATTACCAATTGTGATTAAAAAATTAAAATTAATAATAATGAACTAGGTCCAAAAAGTGTACAAACAAAATTCAAATATAACAATGAAAGCAGATTAAAAGAAAATACAAGGTTAATGGGTTAGTATTGTTAGAATTTATATAAAAAAATTTTTAATCTAAATTTAAAGATGGCGATGTTCGGGGAAAGGCGCAAATCGATAGGTAAGGAGGACCAGAGCTTAATAGCAGCGAATAGAGCCTTTAACCTTTTATTTCACTCTCATATTCGCGTATTTGCATTTATGTAAAATAAATAGCGGGATTCGTAAGGAATGGATGCTTCCATTAATGAAAATAAAAGGTTGAGAGACAGTGGCTCCTGTCTAGCAGCCCTTCAGCATACCTGCACAACAGTACGTTATGCAGAGAAAGTCATCTCCTGCGTTCGGGAACTTTTGAAACACACGGTATACAGGGTGTATTAGGTTCGATGGTCATAAAGTATTAGTGTTGCTCTCCGCAAAATTCTAAGCATAATTATCCTTATCCATTTTTCAAAATTCTCAAAAAAAATGCTTGAAATCGTTATCCAAAGTTTGGCTATTATGACGTAATTCTAAACCTTCGGACGTCCTCTGTCTATGCCATTTACTGTCCCTGCTGAACGCAAGTTCATTCATAAAAGGGTAGGAGACAGAGTCAATAGACTCGATTACTTCGAAAATAAACAAGAATTGCTCTACTTTAATGAGCTCTAAATGAATTGATATTTTAAATTAACGAAAATTCATAGCTAAAAATCATCATGGCTGCTAAATTGACCCAATGCTGGCTGATAGGAAATATCGTAAATAGTCAAGAATAATTAGGACTGTAACGTCAGAAGACTTAGAATTACCTCATAATAGCCAAACTTTGGATAACGATTTCAAGCTTTTTTTTGAGAATTTTGAAAAATGGATAAGGAAAATTATGCTTAGAATATTGCGGAGAACAACGCTAGGTATTTTATGACCATCGAACCTGATACACCCTGTTTATAAGTTTATCGCCATCATCAATTTCAACCCTTATCAATCCACTGATGGATGCTGGTTTAGATCCACTGATAGATGCTGGATGTCTACAGTGTGCTCTGCCCTAAGTTTTGTTTTCCCACCAGCTTTCTGATGCCGCCGCTCTATCTAGCATGGAGGCGCCGTCGTGTTCTTTTAATATTTCGTGAGTACCAGTCCATCTGTTCTCCTGTATTCTGGCAATGTGTCCATCCCTTTGCCATTTGGGATGTCATACCGACTCTTGGTATTCGTCATCGAATCCAAGTAGTTCTTTTTTGCCCCTCCTAGCGTACATTTTTCCATGCTCTTTGAGTGGCCTTGCTGTTTAGCATTCAAGTATTTGCTCCATAAGTGAGAGCTGGTATTTAACACTGGTTGAAAATTTTCTTAAATAGGAGAGGGGTTTGTTGCTTTTCCGAAGAGGCTCTATCTTATTCTTATTCGTCTGTTGATTTCCTTCATAATATTTCCATCCGTAGTGATTTTCTGTTCTAGGTATACGTAGCTTTGTACTTCTTCCAATTCACTGCCGTTGTTCGTGATTTGTTCCTCGTTACAAACTCTTTAAAGATAACTTTTGCATTCTTCAGATCCCACCTTTTCAAATGACACAGGCTTTTGTGAGTTCCTATGCCATTTTTTCTATTTCGTCTAACCCTCAAGACAATATTTAAAGTTAAACAGTCACTTCCAAGAATTCCGTCTATATTGGCATTTATGATATTTAAATTTAATCATCATAATATATTTATAAATCTTATCTAAAATTTATTTTTATAAAAGATTTCATAATACTAATAAATATATTTATTATTTTGCTAACGTGTTTCGGTTTTCACCATCATCAGAGCTAGCATAATCCGATTGATCATTATTTCACATTATGCAAAGCAATAACGGACCCAACTCTGTCAATGACGTTTTTACTTGTTGTCAGTTTGTTTTACATGCATACAGAGAAGGAATGCAGAGAAGCGATCTCTCACTATCACAGAATACTGACGACTCGTCTTTGTCCAATGTCCTGGGCACCAGGGACAATTCTTACCGAAAACGTTTCGAGGCTCACAATTTCGTTTAGTTGCAAGCTCAAATTCCAAATTGTTTCCCTAATCGATAGGGCGTAATCTTATCACAGTTTATGCAGTGTTCTCTTAATGATTTTTCAATTGAAAAATGGAAGGAAAAATTCTGCGACCCGGATTCGGACCAGGAACCTCGACTATCATGGCCGACGCCTCTACCAATTGGGCTATCGAATCAGGGTCGCAGAATTTTTCCTTCCATTTTTCAATTGAAAACTCATTACCTATGCTTGGAGAGCATCTCCAGTTTATAATTATAATTATTTACAGTGTTCTCTTGTTTATTATAAATGAATAACTCTCTCTTATGTTGATTATTTAATTTAATTTCGTATTATTAGAGGGTAAGTTCTCATACTCTATCCAATTAGGGCATGTCCAATTAAATTTACAATTTCAATTATTAGGCATTCTTAATTTTACTCTGCAACAATGTCTAACAATCGAAATCGGAGGAATAACTAGATAGTCCCTGTCCAACTTTGGTTGGAGAGAGTATGAATGGTTTAGATAATTTGAAATTCGCTTTTTTTGGAATATACTATATCTGGAAGTTGGAAAACTCATTTGTTTCATTGTTTCAACAAAATAAGCATGATTTTATAATTTCCTTTTTAATAAATGAATGATAGCAAATTTTAATAGGCTAATTGTATGGTTATTGATATTTTTAAATGATCTTACATCGTGTGTATTTAAAAAAAAAAACGAAAGATTTCGCGGGATAAATTTATTAGTAAATGTGTTGTTTATTCTTTTATCTTAATTAATTGTTTATTTAGAAAGGTTTTATTCTAAAATATGCATTCAGAAGGGCGTATACATTTTAAGATATAAGAAATGGGTAAAAGAAAAACATAAGATGCATCCGTGATTTTTTTCAATAAAAATACTATATTTGAATAGAAAGAAATTATATGTAATACATAAAAATAAATTAATACAACATGAAACTCTTCATTTTTTTAATAGCCATAGAAATCTTTTTCAGATCCGCGATTTTCTACTTTTTCTGTGATAATTTACTTTTTTAAGTGTTCTCTTTTTTCCTAATAGTTTTCTCTCCACTATTATTATAGAAAATAATTATTCCATCCCTCCCTATTTAAGTCCCAGAATTTCGACATAACAAAGGGCAATGACGCAAATCAACGGATTATATCCCCTCCTTTTTTTGTGTGTGTGTGTGTGTGTGTTTGTTTATTTTCCATATACCCCTGCCGTCCAGGTGGCCGAGAGGGTAGGGTGTAGGCTTTCTAGTTCTCGAGTCCACCTGGTCATGGATTCGAATCCCGCCATGGGCATGGATGTTTGTGTTTGTGCCGGGCTGCGTACAGATATAACTTGTGTAAAAGGCGCAAAATGACCTTAGTAGTCGACGCCAAAAATTCTAATAAACCAAGCAAACCAACCATACAATCACCCTCCGACGTAATAGTATTAATGCAACAGTGAAGCCGTTCACGAATCATAAAACACGTAAAACACAAAATACAAACAGAAATACAAGTAAATACCTCTTAAATAAAACCAATTGCTTTCCTTGTTGTCTTAAATTATTTTTTAAATTTCTTTACTCAAATGACAAAACTATTGACTCCTTGTCTATTGGTCAAGCCTCTCTTTTAAGGTGCTCTTGAATAGTAGATCGTGATTCAGGATAATTCTTCAATGGTTTGAGGAGGATCTGCACACAGCAGGTCATTTCCTAGCTCCATTAGACTTCCGCACGAAGGGCATCAGAAAAGTCAAAATTGCCAGACCGGAATTTGGCGAACCAGCGTTGGCCCTTGCGGACATTTAATGCATTCGGATAAACAGCGCAAATGATTTTGCGGCTACGGTTGCATTGTTCCCCATCCGACGGGTTGAGCTGGTTTTTATATAAATGTATAGGAAGAAAAACCAGCCCAGATATGAAGGGCCGGATAATACGAGGCTATGCATTATCCGGCTATGCATTCATTCTCAAGGCAAGATATGTATCCGACGTTTCACATCTCGGACATCTTTTGTCGTTGACGTTTCTCCTTTCTAAGCAAGCAATTCCACACAAAGCTCCTTCTTATTTTTATAAGTGTACGGGGAGTTACCACGCGCATTTCCTGAAAATTACGTTACTTCATTATTATTCACTCGTTTCATAAATTTTCTACTAGTGGAGTGGACTACTAAAATTGCAACTGCAGCAAATGTATACTCTGTTGGGAAAATAATATAGCTGAAAAAATCCAAATTTGAAGAGATAATGATACCTCATATGACGGAATCATTTATTCTTGTAGAATTAATTAATATTTAGTAATGAAAAAAAAATGCTCAAGAAATCGGTATGTCTTGGTCTTTCTATAAAAATGAAGATCGAGTTGGATTTCCCTCAAAGTGCATGCGATATCTTGTTACATATCTTAAAATACGATACGTTTAATCAGTTTTCGGATTCACAAAAGTCACAAGAATTACTTAATTTGAATTAGACAGGCGAATGCACAAGGTTAAAAATGGTCTTAGATTGAAGAAATGGCTCGTTTCAAAGACTTGCTCATTAAAGGCCGCCTGAGTTTGGCAGAGTCTTTCTTGGAGCGCAGAAATATCTTTGACGTAATTTTGTTTTTCTTTTTATAGAGCATTGCAAACGATAACGCTCCGTGACGGCGCCCCCACCTTCTTTTTTTTATTTCTTCTCCCCTCGCGAATCACAAATATTGGAGAATCTAGGAATTCTAATGAACTGTCCCCGTAGCCATGGAAACAACTATTTCCTGTCAGTAGAAATTCTGAACAAGAACGTTCTTATCTGGATGGCAACAACTGCGCAGGTGCCGAGCGTCGCTCCCTCCCTCGCCACCTTCCTTCCTTCCATTGCATGTGCGTTACACGTGGTGTGGGATTAATGGCAGAGGGTGTTGCGCATGCGTTGTGACAAACACGCGCCTTCTATTCTTTTTATAGCAGTTGTAGGAACCCTTAGGATAAGTTGAGGAATGTTAACTATGTAAATTGGAGAGAAGTTGCTTGAATCCCGACACTCGCAAGGAAGAGGGCTTCATCCTCCCGAGCGCCGACGAGGTGTTGAAAGCAGATAGGGTCTGCGAATCTTTATTATTCCTTACAACCCCCCTCCCACCACCCTCGCACCTCACCCAGTCCCCTCTTTCTTAAACTGACAGATTGCTTTCGAACCCTATATGCTTCGACCATCTAACAAGAAAATCTTCCTTTCCCCCCGCCCCTTCAAAGTCCCGATCGACGGCAGTTCAGTGAAAATGGAGTAATTTCTCAGATGCACGTGATGAAAGTGATAAATTGGTCCCAATATCCGCCCGCCGCCGATGCTGACACCCTTCTTTGTGGTGTTGGGCCCAATGACTACTTTTTCACTCGAAACTGAAACTGGATCACTTCCGAAAACTCCTTTTCAACTCGCCACCCGTCCCCCTATCTCCAAAATCCCACCTAAAAACACCTTTAAAAGTGAGAAAGAAAAGAAAAAACGAAGAACCCGGATTAGTTCGACTCTACCCTCAACCTCTTTCCCCGCTACACCTCCGCCTTTTCCCAACAACCATTTATCAAGAATGGGGGTTTTCGTTCTCGTCTTCATACTGTATAGCTCCCCCACCTCTCCCACTCCTATAAGTATTTTATCCAAGGTAGCTCATCCTTAATTTTGGCATTGATTTTGCTCCTGGATGAATATTTAATTAGAGAATGACGAAGAACATTAAAGACAGCAAATTTTCAAGAAAGAAATAAACAAAATGTACGTTCATAAGTATACGAAGAGATATTAATAATATATTTTGATCAAGTTTACTATTTTTTAAGGAGGAATATTTTAATCATGATGTCATCTCGGTCTCTTTTATTTTAATAATTTATTCAAATCTATATAATATCGGAAATGGCAAGGAAGGCCATATCAAATGTCATTGACTCAATTTTCCTGAATAGTTCTTCTGTCACAGTGATGCAATGACACTAAAAACATACTGTACGTTAGAGTTCTTGAAATGGTGGCAGAATTATGCAGAAATTGTGCACATTTGTTCTAAAGAGTATATAGGAAATATCTCTTTCTCTAAACCATATTTCAGTTCTGTAAAGGAATACACTGTGGTTAGTATGTATGATTCAGTACAAAAAAGCCGTGGTGGCAGAAGCTGGCATCACTTGTGTAAGAAATCTTGAATGGCATAAATTACCGCATGCTGATTAGTGAACCGTTTAACCTTAAGAAGTGGTCCAAATGTCGAAATATATGAACGTTTGATGGATCCAAATCTGATGAATACGAAGGATGAGGGAGGACCTCTATCTCATCTATCCCAAAGTGTTGACATCCCCAATACTTCCCACCTTTGGGCAGTCATGTTTGTGCTCCCGAATGATGCGTACATTTTGCGTACCTCAAAAAATGGTATTATTTAGGTTAACATGTCCTCTTGTGTGATAAGTGCCTTCATCCCTGAATGCCATCCTGTTCACAATGTCTGCTTGGATATTCGTCATTTCGGTTAAAATCTGGCAGCATCCTATGCGAACATGCTTTTTTGTACGGTTCTACGACTTAGTCGTGGTGCGGTCGCATCCTGAGATCATCTGTCAAGGTTCACCAAACTACATCCAAACTGCAAAAAAAATCTGCAAAAAAACTGCAATGTTCAAGGCACTTCTGCCTGCTCTGGGTAGTCGCGGATTTCCTAGGTAGTTGTCCGCAACCTATCCAGTCTCCATAAATTTTGCCGTTAAACGGCTTGGTGGGTCTCGTCCCGCAAACTTTCGACGATCCACGAAACATACACTTCCATCAGGCTTGCAACCAGTGTTAATCTGCCCCCTATCTGCAGGAGAATAATCCATTAGAGTTAATATAATTTTGTACAGATAAAGAAACGTTGTTTTTATATACACATGTGCAGAGGTAAATCCTTTTTACTAGGGTAAAGGTTTAAGAAAAAGGTGTTTTTAGCATATGTGGACAATCTGTTTTTTTTCAAAGGTACTACAAGATCAGCAATGGAGTCTGTTACAATTTAAATGGCCTTTGTGGTGCTTTCCTTTGAAATACATTTCTTTTCACTCTACCCAACTCTAAAGTTAGGTATATCCCTTTCATCATAAAACCTTTCGTAACATATTGTTTTCGAAATTCCATGAGGGAGAAGTGCGATGTGAAAATCCTCTTCAATCCTCAGTCATGGAGTTTTTAAGTCACAATGAGCGATTCTATCCACTAAATTATACAGTAACGAAGTAATAACTCTTGTTGCGCATATTCTGGCCTATTTAACTTCACTTCTCTATTCATATTCAAATGATGTCATTGTTCTTAATCAGATTAAAGGGTCCTTGCCTGACCGGAGACACCGAAGTGAAAATCCTTTTGTCTTTGACGGTGTCACTTAATCTTTTCTCCCTTCTAATTTGCTTCTAATCTCTTCCTAGTAACAAAAGAAGGGTCTCTCACATACCATCCTCCCCTGCACTTCATTTAAACGCGTTCTCATTTTTAAGCCTCCGACTTTTCCACCCTCTCTTATGACCGAAATAATTTTATCCCGATTCCCATGCAAGCGATTTTAAGCCGCTTTACACGGGTCTCCTGAAAAAACACACGACATGTCCAACTTGTCAGGAATAGAATTTGAATCCAATTTATTCATGTTTGTTAATAGAAAATCGACTTCTAAAACAGTCGACCTATTCTCAAAGGGCTCTTGGCCAGTACATGTATCCCTATATCTTAGTTATTTTTTAAATCTATACGCTTATACAGGGTGTCTCATTTTAAGTAATGCAGCTAAACATCCCGAAAACGAAAAATGATAAAAAACATGTTTTAGAAAAAAAGTTGTAGCATTTCAAGGGGGCAATCAGGAAAAAAGTCTTCACTTTTTGCAACACAACATTTTTCAAGGTCATCTGAAGGCCAACTCTGTTTTCAGAAATTTAAAATTACAAAGTATATTTTTCATTGCAGAATCTTATTCAGTACATTTTTCTGCATATTACTGGTTAAGGAGTTCCCGAAATAAGTTTCCAAATTAAGGAAGAAAAATTAAAACATAAGATGCTCAAACGTACCCTCATTTGCAATAGTAATCAACGCTAAAAGTGTTATACAGGGTGTATCAAGTTCGATCGTCATAAAATACCTAGCGTGATCCTTTGCATGATTACAAACTTAAAGTTCCTTATGCAAAATGTTCAAAACTCAAATGTTAAGGGTCTAAACATCACGCGAAGTTTGCTGAAAACCTGTCGAAAACGTCATTTAATCTCAACAATTGCCGCCGATTTAATTGTAATCGCCCCTTTGAATTTAATGAACTGCTGGTGCGGAAAGTTCATAAATGACGTAACGACACAATTTAAATTTTGAGTTTTCGACATTTTCGATAAGGAACTTTAAGTTTGTAATCATGCAAAGGATCACGCTAGGTATTTTATGACCATCGAACCTGATACACACTCCAAAATAACATTTGTGGGGTATTTCGCATAGGCATTTCTCATGCGTTGCCGCATATCTTCTTCAGTGATCGGCTGGTTACCAAAAACCACTTTCTTGACATGTACCCATAAAAAAAATTCGAGGGGGGATAAGATTAGAGATCTCGCAGGCCATGAGCAATCCAACCCTGTATGAAATTTTGGTCTAGATGGTTTCCTGTAAGAAAGCAGACTCTGCCTTGTGTAAAGATGTACCCTGCCATTGAAACCACATTTCTAATGTAATGTATAGAGCTACGTCTTCGAGCAAATAAGGGAAGTGAAAAATCCAAGTATAATGAACACCAATGAGGGTTCGTTCAGATTCAGTAAGAGTCATTTACAAACCAAATTTTCAAGTACCATCTGTGTTGGTAGTCAATTTATCTGCTCTAACGGGGATTTTCACAGTCGAAAATAGTGGCCAATAGCGGAAATTGCGGCGGTTTACTACTCTTATGAAAGGTATCTTCATCGCTAATGAGGGGTACTTTTCAATATCTTATGTAAAACGTTTTATGGGTTAACTACAATAAAAATAAAAATATAATTTGATTTAATTTTGCAAGAAAATAAGCTTAATTTTAGATAACTCTGCAGAAAAATGTGCTGAATCATATCTGCAAAAAAACAAACAAACTCGGAATTGACCTTCAAATGACCTTGAAAACTGTCGTCTCTCAAAAAGTAGATACACGTGTCTGACTGCAGCATTTTACTTCAGTATTTTTTGTTTTCAAAATATTTAGCTGCATTAATTAAAATGAGACACCGTATATATTCTGTACATTTTACTGTTTGAGAATATTCGGTTTTATGTATACATAAAGACCACGTAAGCTCAGGGGAAACTTTCCACGAATGCTTAAAGATTTCGAAGTTGAAATGAAAGTTCTGACTTTCAGGGAATCGGGTTAGTTTCTGTTTTGAAATCGCAGCTGAAGGCCGAACTCTTCGGTTACCTCTTCTGGTAGAGTGATTTTAATTGAGCAGAATCTTCACTTCCGTTCTTCTCTTGCAAGTCGCCTCGTTTCTACTCCAATTATTTGACCCAAGTCGAGCTTATCATAAGTTATTAGCGTGAAACCAGAACCAGCATACGACTATCAAGTTCTTCGCAGAATTTCCCACCAAACGGCGATTGCCCTTCGCCTTCTTTCCGCCTCGCCGAAAATTCTTAAAGAAACTTTTCGTGCTTTCGAACTTTGCTTCAGTTTGTTTGGAAGCATTTCAAAAGTCATTCGAAGAATCACTTTCGACTGTTTTGTAAGCTTTATTTATAGAACAAGACTAATATCGAATTTATATACAAAGTAAAATGACCAGGTTAGAATAAACCCTATCGATTATTTGGTACTGGTTAGTTTTTATATAAAATAATGAAATTTATAGGAAGTAAATTTACAGCGACCCCAAAGCATGCATAAATTATTTATTGCAAACGTATTAGCATTGACAAATAAATACAAGGTGCGTCTAAAAAGTTCGGTGAATGGAAACATAAAACAAAAAGACAAAACAAAACTTGGAAACAAAATACCTTTATTCACCCTTAAAGTAACAACCGTTGGACACAATACATTTTTGACTTCGTTGATTAGCTTGCTGGTTTGGGATCGATCGAAGCACAGATGTCAAAATTGTCGGATGTCTAGTAAGTCCGCAAAACGTGTGCCCTTCAGGACCCTCTTGAGGCGGCGAGGGAACGAAAAGAAGTCTGCAGGCACCAGATCAGGTGAGTACGATAGTACGATGGATGTGCGATAAGAGTTACACGGCATTGGGCCAAGAAGTTGCGTACACGGATCGCAGTATTCGGGCGTGCCTTGTCAGGCAACAGACTCCACTTTTCACTCCCGTACATCTGTGGGCGAACCGTTGGATCTTTTTTTTTTTTTTTTTTTTTTACAAAACCGGACACTAATTTGTGTCCATGTTTTTGTGATGATTGTGTAATTTGAATGTGACATGAAAAGAAGCTTTAGCTTACTGCCACTTTATTTTAAAATAAAAAAATAAATAATTTCATCTCTAAATGTTTGTGTGGGCCTTACAAGGGGGGGCGCAAGCGTGCTTAGAGCAGATGTCGCTTCAAGTTGGTGTGGATTAAAGTTCTATCTATCTAGAATTTTAGTGTGGATGTAGATGAAAGGGAGGAGACTTCGCCTGCGCACTTTGAGCAGCAGTGAGGCACAGAGTCAATAAACAACGTTAGAAAAATGATTTCGAATATTTTCGGATTTGCTCAATAGATTTATAATGGGAACAAAAAAAAAATGGCTTAACTCGGAAACTCCTTGTTGTCTGCCGCTGATATTTGTCACGCACTCATCCAGGATCTCATCTTCGTGTTTATCAAATGTTAGAATCAGGGGCTTATCCAGAATTATATTTCGGGAGGGGCTGAGGAGGGGGCTGGCCCTATTCTTCTAGTGGGGGGGGGGGCCCCCCAACAAAAAAATTTGTTGGCAAATTGGTCAATTTTGGGGGGGGGGGGGTGCAGTCCCCCTCAGCCCCCCCTCCCCCTGGGTACGGCCATGCTCGGATTAGTTCAAATTAAAAAGCGTAAGGGTTTTAATGCAACTTTTATCTAATTATGCAACACTCTTGTGCCAACAGAAACATGGGAAATAATCAGTAGGCAAAAAGTAGCACACATCCCATTTATAAGAATAACCTTTTTCTTGGAAAGATGCGTATCTATTATTAAAAAAAATGTAATGAAGTGAAAAATCCTATGTTAACGACAAAAGTAGAAAATGAGAAAATTAAAGAACTATATCAAGGCGTTTACGTAACTTGCACATCCGCTATATATTTTTGCGCAAACAATAGTTAAAAGTAAACTAATGTTGAAATGCGCATGCGTTGGTTTTACCGCTTCACCCTATCGCTCCAATTCACCATTAGAAATAACCAATAATGTGAATAAAAGAACACATCATTTCTTTTATTCACATCATTGGAAATAACCCTTGCCCTTCGGATATTCTTTTTGTAATAAAAGAAAAACCATGAAATTACTACTTGAATGCTATTTAAATGTTATATGTAACATATTCTGATTCATTTTGAAAATATAATTTGTTGATACTTGTATTTTGAGTATTCGCAACTGAATGCTAAATTGTACAGGTTACTAATTCGATGACCGCAGCGTCGTCTCTTGACGAAATATATAATATATTAAAAGCAATAAATATAATAAATAATGTATATAATTAAAAAAATCTGCATGTGTGTGGTTTTTTATTTTTTTTTTACTAAAAATTGTTCTGCATTTTTCTATTAGTTGGAGATTTGAAATACAACCAACCAAACAGAGGCCTTAGAATAGTTTCACTTTCTTTCAAGAGGATTGATACCAGCTTGAGCATGCGCGCTTCAATTTTAGTTCATAGATAGTGGGGCCAGACTATAGGAAATATAAAATAGACGCTCATACAAAATTAACAATTTGGAAAGAGAATGAATTCCCTTTAAGATATGGAAAAACATTTCCGTAGCTATTATGAATATAATCGTGGAATGTTATTTATCTAACTGTCCAAATCATAAACGGCATAATTTTTAATTATTTTAGAAATCTGCCTCGAGACTTGATGTATTCAGGTCTAAAGAAATATCTCTATGGGTTATTACTATAACAATTATTAAAAAATAAAAATATTAAATTGCACATGACTTTGGGCAGCGTTCTTATGCGGATGATGCTTCAATGTTTTCTTATTAAACTGGAATATGTGGTCAAAATGCAGTATTTGTACAGGGTGACCTAAACGTCTGTTACACCCTTCATACCTGCGCCGAAAATGAAGATATCCCAAATCTATTGCAGTCAACACATAGGAAGTCGTGAGTATGCTATCTGTTGGTTGTTGCTGATGTCTTGAAATGCCTCCGATTAAATGTAGCACAACACCAATAATAACAATTTAGAATTTCATAAAGAGGAAATGAAGGTAAAGTCGGTAAGCCCCCCCCCCCCCCGAAAAAAGGCCAAAAAAAAAAAAAAAAAGGACAGCGAAATCCAAAAGAGGGTTAATTTAATACATTACATAAAAATAAAGTCATTAGATTCTCAGGGCGTCAACATCAAGATCATTTTGTTCCCTTCACATGACTATTATCTTTATTCATTCCTGGAAAAAACACAAACGTCCATGCCCAAGTTGGGATTCGAACCCGCGATCTGATGGAATCGGTAACTAGAAAGCCTACATCCCAGTGCTTTCAGCCATTTAGAATAAAAATTCTTATTAATATTATAACTATTAACTAAACTGCAAATGGGGTCAATTAAATAGCTATCATTATGATAATCAAAAGTGATTAACATGGCAATTAAACGACTATGAAGTCGATAATGTTTAATTCCAATATTATTCCATTAAAAAGATCCGTTATTTTATTAATTAAAAATTGATCTAAAGATTATCATTAAAGCTTTCTAAATAACATAAAGTTAAAAATGAACTATCTATTATAACAGCATGAACATTTATAGTTGTTCTGGATATTTCTAATTCTAAAAAAACAAAATTTATTAAAAGAATCATGTTTAGCTGCAATTTTCAAATAATAACGATTAAAACACAGGGAAACAAATTGTAACTGTTACAAAAGTGTTCGTTTAATGAACACATTTCAACTTCTAAGTATAAATAATTAGAAAAATCACTGACGTTAACACCATACATAGCAGGCAACTGTTGAACCAAAATAATTTTACCTAAAGTACTCCCACTATGATAATAACTCATGCTAATAACTCATCATAATAATTAAGAGTCCGAATAGTTATATGTCCATTATAACTAAAGCAATATAAACAGAAACAAGCCTTACTGGATTAATTTGAAAACATATTGGTGCAAGGTAAGTCACTTGTTAGAGCTCAATGAGTCCCAACGTCGTACCATCATAGGATCTATACCCGAGATTTCATTTTGCAAATACCCCGTTCAACTATAAGATACATTATTGTCAAGTGGAGATCCCAAGGAGCAATGTTAGTGAAACTACGAAGTGGTAGGAAAATGACAGACAGAAATCGTAAAATGCTAGCACGTATGACACGATGCAATCGGAAGTCTTCAGCTGAAACAGCTGGCACGGAGTTCTCAATGTCACTTCAAATACGGCAGTGCAATCACCATTCGTCGGAAACCGAGAAACCTATATTTCCAAGGCTGTGCTGCTGTTCCACATCAATAGAATCAAAGCAAAGGGACTTTTAGAATGGTGCACAGATCATTGACGTTTGAACATGGAACAATGAAGACATGGGCACACTTAAGCAATCAGATGATCGAATTTATTTCTGGCGGATGCCCAGGGAATGGTTTCATGCTTGACTACGATGGTTTCCATTGTATGATCATAGTTGGGATTGGGCCAACTTATTCCAGTTGAAGGAGTAATGACATCTGTAACTTACCTTGACATTTTGGCCAAATCTGCATTGCAACATTGTAACAATCTTTTGGGATTAGATCATCCCTGTACCAACATGACAATACTCCTTGTCATAAAGGAAGATGTATGCAGGAGAGGATGAGGAGAGATACGGGTTGAGAAAATGGAAAGCAGTAGCAGCTCGCTAATCTCATCCCTTATTGAATGTTAAGCATGCATCAGTGGGGTACCGAGAGTAATGGCGCCCGGAGCATGGTATTCATTTTGTTCCCGTGTTGTGCACCCCCAGCAAAGATATCAAGACTGGCGTCTGGAGCATCTGCCCTACCTGCCATACCCTAGGTACATCCCTGCATGCATCCAGGCTAAAAGGAGGGCATGTCCCATATTAGATATTAACCAAACATTAATTTTGTATGATTTAGTTTATTCCAAGATGGGTCATTATGATAAGCATCTTTAATGATCTCTGTTCTTTGTCATTCATAAACACGTTGGGCTTACTCATGTTCACATGATAAGAGTTGCATCACAGGATGTTGGTATGTATTTTCATGTAAAGATATTGAAAATTTTGCGAGTAATATCCTATTATCTGTTTCGTACTTAACTTTTGGAGGGGAGTCTAGTTTATAGAAATTAAATACCACATACCCAAACGCAGATGAGGAACACCGCTGCAAATTCTACAAGAAAACCCGATGAGACCTAATTTTTGCAAGGATATCTCATTAAAAATGTTCTGAAATCATTTTTCTTGATGACGCAATTTTTCCATATTCACCGATATTTGCAAATTGCATGGCGGAGTTGCATGGACCTCGGAGTAGGTAGTTAATCGGAGCCAGCGATTCTACCACCTACGCAAGGCAATCTCTTTTTTCCGTTTAAATTTCGCTCCCCCCTCGTTTTCTTCCTTCTTCTTCTTCCTAATTACCTCGCGCTTAAGTTGGTTCTCGGTTTAATTAATCAAATGTAATTAATGGGAGCGATTAGTGTTTTATTTATTTTAATAAAGTTCCTTAAGTGGTACGGGGAAACGTTTTTAAAAGAAAAACTCAAAATGAAGGAAGAATTTATAATTTTAATAGCGAAAAAAATGTCGTTCGTTGTTGAGGGTGAAGACTGGTGGGTTGCTTGCTTGGTTGGATTTAATTTCACGACCCGTTCAACCGCCAGGCAGCCAACATGAAGTTAGGGGGGGGGGAAGGCAAGAAGGAAGCAGAAGGTTGGAAGGAATTTTTTAATGCCTGAGATTCTTTATGTGGTCAGCGATTAACTCCTTCACTTCCCTTCCCGAAAGGCAGAAGTTAGCAGTTTCGAGATTGCTCTCCCCCTCACCGTGGATGCCACCACAGAAACGTCAACAAAGGTTGAAAATTGCTTTAAATAAGTTTTATTTCGAGGAAGTCATTAATATTCCTTATTAAAATGAGGAAAATGGCAACCAACTCTAATCGCATTTCTAAAGGTGAAAGGCAAACATTAAAAATCTTCGATCTCAATGTTTAATCGCATTATTTTTCATGTGGTCATTTCATAGTGACCCCTATATTAATAAAAAGCTGTATATTAACGGTAATAAACTTTATTTCCTCAGTCTGCCGTTTGTCTTTATGGTATTCAGGGAATGGATTCAAACGGTTTTGGTTTATTCCTCCCCCACGTAGGGTGATGGACGGCTCGCGACTGCCATCTGTTCACAATATGGTCCCCAACTCTCCCTTCAAATGATTTAGATTTTTTATAAATCTTCCTGTAAATCTTGTCGTCGTGTATTTATCATATTTTTTTCTTCATGTCCGGTTTCTTTATCCTTCGCCCGTGCCTTTCCGTGGATATTTTAAGTACTCCTCTATGTTTCACGTACATTTAATATGTATTTGGACTCTGAGATTCGCAGGACCCTCGTTTTTTCTCTTTATTTCCTAAAGCTATGAAAGTGTATTTCTCCGAAAATAACTTAAAGGTCTACATATACTCTTGCCGGTCAATTTATTAGAAACCTGATCTAATACGGTGTTGCTCCCCCGTGTGCTTGCAGAACTGCTTGAAAGTCTTCTGAGCAAAGATTTCCACAAGGTGCCTACCTGAAACATTCCAGTGAGATACGAGTTTATGCAGCCTATATGGCAGTCTAAAGTTGCATGGTAGTATGTAATTGGTTTTGACTGGGTACGATTGACCTCCCTTTCCAATTCGTCTCAATGTTGAATTGGATTGATCGGGTGAATGTTCTTCGAACCACTTGCTGACAATTCCGGCCTTATGACGTAGAGCGTTTCCTATTGAAAGAGCCCATCACCTGGTGGGAATACATGTAGGAATGATGTGTCACTTAGGCGTTGATCAACTTTGATAAGGCAAGGTCAAGAAAAGTTTCCCCAAACCATTATATTTGACAGCGTCGGCCTTCACAATTGATATCACACTATTTTTTCATGCGGCTGATAACAGACCCTGGCATGCCACTTTGCCCGGAGTACTTGGAACTTATCGGACCAGGCAATCCTTCTCAAGTCGTCGATAGTCCAATTTTGATGGCAGCGTGCCCATTGGAGTTGTGTTCTGTTCTGATAGGAGAGGGACTCGACGAGGGCATCTCTTGCTGTAACTCAGCTGTTCGAGATTTCAACGTGTTCTGCGTTCCAAAATGGCCTACACAGATCCTGCGTTGTACGAGGTGCTACCCAAAATTTCCGAGAATTTGAATATTCTGCCCAAATCAAAAACAGTACGAGGTTTCGCTGCTAGATGTCTCTTGATGCACCTTTCAGCTAGAGCACTAGATGTAGAGAGTAGCGACCTCCTTTTATACCGCCAATCCTCGTTTTTCATTGGTTCAAAGCAGTCACGAGGGCCCATGGCAGCCATTGTTGTGGCAAAAGCAATTACGCTCGCCGTTCGTTTAGCTTATTTTGCCATGCAATCAGTGCTGTACTTTAGTCGAATTCTGCCCCGTTACTGTATTCTGTACAGCACTGGTGCCCCTCCCCCCCCCCTCGCTACAGCTCTGAATGCAATATACATGTATTCATCTATTTCAATTCCATGCTCGTTTTTTATTTTAAGATTTTTTATGAATGCCGAGGTCTTACGAGATTTTATTAAATATAAAAATTTTCTGTCTTAAGAAAACGACATTGAACCTTCATATTTATTATGTGCAGAAGAAGAAATAAAATAAATAAATAAATAAATAATTAAATGATTAATAATAATTAAATAATAATAATAATAATTTAATTTTTTTTTCAATTCAATTTAATGTTATTCAATTCGAATCAAGATAATTTTTACAAAATTTACAAGAATCATTTACAAAATTTAAGTTTACTTTTTTACAACGATTTTTTACAACGATAAGATAATCAATCCTTTTCAGAGGCCAATTTCGAAACCCAAAATTCGAAGTCCTTTCTGGGCTTGTGTGGATATAAAAACGGGTCTGCATAAATATATACAATTTTTAAACAAATATATATTATTCCATTTAATATATAAAGGAAAAAAATTTGAGCTTACATTTTTTGTTTTTCCAATATAAAAAACTAGACTTAATTGAATTAAAAGATGTTAAATTAAGCATCCATTCTGGTACATTATTAAATAAGTATGGAACATAAAATTGTCTTTCTCGCTTTCCAAAATTATTAAAAATCTAGGGTATGTCAAAAATTATACTCTTCCGTAAAGAATAATAATAATAATAATAATAAAATAAAATAAAGGATGAAGAAAACTGCATTGTGTTTGATAAAGGTGACAAAAATTTAGAAACGTGTATAAGAATATTAATTTAACAAACAACATCCACATTCATATACTCGAAAAACAGTCTTGTCTTTATATTATTTAGCAGGCTCAATAATAAGAGTAGCTCAGGTAAATAAAGGATACAGGAATCTGATAACGGTGATTCATCGGCTGGAATTAAATCTTTAAAAAAAATTACGGAATTAAATTCATATATTAATTTTGAAACAAAAGGTAAAATTGCCTATTTGTTATTGTCTCCAAATTAATTTACGAACTTGAAAAATGAATATGAGTGGATATCTGGTGAAAGAAGTATACAAGACACACTGCAAACAATATTTCTTAATCATCTCATGGCTCCGTTTACCTGAAATGTCATAACGTTTATGAGAAAATTATAAATGTTTATTTTATGAAAGATTTTTCTTCTTCTTAATCCGTAAAAATAAAACTCATAAATATACTGGCAGAGAAGCGCTGTCCATAAATTATAATTTTTAATAAAAATTTTAAGCAAATAAGTTATTATTCCATTAAATTTATAAATCACTTTTTGCCTTCTTTAGATCTGTTAAAAAAATCTACAAACGAGATTTAATTATTAAATAATTCATTATTGATTTAATTAAGTCATATTTAAAAAAAAAAAGATAATTGAATTAATTTAATAATTGTGATATTTTAATGACTTCCATAAGGGAAAAATAAGCAACTAAATAGATGGAATGTATTGTTTTTTTAGATTGATATGCCTAGCGTTAATAGCGATAATATCTAAGTTTATTCTATTATAACGCTAGGCATATCAGTCTACAAAACAATACGTTCAATCTCTCTAGTTTTAATTTTTAGTTGGTAATTTTTCCCTTATGGAAATCATTAAAATATCACAATAAGACAGAACTCGATTATCAATTCTATAACTTATGTATTAAGTTAATAAATTTATCTGACATTGATATGTTTTCTGTATTTATTTCTGTCTTATACAAACTATAATTCGAGTCGGTATATCATGCATTTCCTATAGCGCAGCATTAGGAAGATTGCTTTTTGCCACAACAATGGCGCCGAGGCAGGAGTTGTCGCTACTACTCTCTACATCTAGTGCTCTACTTTCAGCAGCTGCTCTGCCAAGCTTCGTAATCGTAGGCGCATTTCTTTGTGAGTTATTGTTGTTTGTGTTGCAACGTGTTCTTGTGCTTCCGCGAATTTCCAAGTTATTGACCTGGTCAGACTGCCAGAAAGTTTTACTGCGAGTTTTTTGAAGAAAATGAGGGAGAATTTCGCGCAAACGGCCCGAGTTGCGGAAGAACACAGATAGGCGCCTCCATGGCAACGCCCCTACACACATCTCTCTCGTTGCGGAGGAATTATTGGTAAAAAACAACATGGCAACGGTTCCCCGCCCTCCCTACTTTCCTGGCCTTACCCCTGTGACTTCTAACTCTTCCCTAAAATGAAAGGCGACATTTTAACTCCATTGAAGATATCCAAATGGTATCGCAACTGGCCCTGAATACCCTACAGCCTTCGGACATCCAGGAGTGCTTCCAAAAATGGGAAAATTGTTGAGATCGTTGCATACTTACAGGAGGTGATCACTTTGAAAGTGACAGCGGAAATTAGGGTGCAAGGTACTTTTTCTGCTTTTTTCAAGAAAGATAGCATCTCGTATTGCGCTGTTGTCTCGTTAATAGTGGGACATCCGTTGTCTATGATGAGCTTAGATATTCAAGGCCCACAAGTGTGCATTTGAATGGTCGCTTTCCTTGATAACGCCATGTGGCATTGAGAGCTCGTTGCTTACTTAGCTTGCTCTTCTGGATCCCACTTTTCTATCATGATGTTCAGTCCGTTAGAAGTTTTGCTTTGCCCATGATGCGTTTGGGTTGAAATGACGATGCGCTATGATGTCCATTGTTTTCCCACTTTTGTTTCAGATCATCTGAACATACAAACGAATTAATTACACGTTGGTGTGTGAGGTTTTTAATAAATTGGCCAGTTTATATGCACTTTATAAACAAAAGTATTTGGACTCCCCAGAAAATACGAAAATAATGCAAAAAATGAGAAGGGCATGGGTATAATAAAAATCTGGCCATGTTCTGTTAACTATCCCTAAACTCTCGTGGAGCTATGCCGCGTGGATCCGAATTTACTAAGTTCCAATGTGTACTCCTCATACGATGCCATTTTGTAATCTTTCTATATGAGGCTTTGTATTCAAACTGGACATCCCAAAATCGACTGTAGCGTTTGTTATCAAGAGATGGAAGCAAGACGTGCAGCAACAGTAAAAGAATGTCCCTGACGACCGCAGAAACTGACAGAACGTGACAGAAGACGCCTGGTACGACATGTCAAGAAGTCTCGCATTTCCTCTGCCACTTCGATCGCTGAAGCGGTTGGAAATGCATTTGGAAGCGCCGTTAGTAACAACTATCCGTAGAAAGCTGCACAGGATCGGTTAGCATGGTAGAGCAGCTGTAATCAAGCCGATGATTACAAATGTTAATGCGAGGCGTCGTTTGGCCGTGTGTGTCGACCGTTGAAGAATGGAAAACTGTTCTTTGTAGTGATGAGTCACATATTCACTCTTCCAGTCTGATAGATGGTTTGGATGTGGCGACAACCCGAAGAACGGCTTCTTCCAGACTGTGTTGTCCCAACAGTGAAGTTCGGTGGAGGTCCATCATTGCGTGGAGTTGTTTTTCCTGGTTAGGACTGGGCCCATTCGTTCTTGTACCATGTACTATGAACGCTTATATGTATCTCGAAGTTCTGGATACTTCGTCCCAACGTACACTGTGGCAATACTACGGAGGTGACGGTTGTTTGTTTCAAAAGGAACAATGTCATACTGTAAAGCGTGTGCTGGACTGGTTTTGTGAAAATGAGGTGGATTTGCTTGACTGGCCTGCTCAGAGTCCCGATCTCAATCCGAACGAGCACCCATGGGACGAATTGGAGCAACGGGTACGAAAACGCAAACCACGCCCGTCTTCGCAACAATCTCTTCTGACAGCCTTGCAAGAAGAATGGAGAGCTATTCCTGCCCAGATTAACAGACAACTCTGTTACTAAATAAAATAATAAAGCAATTTTTGTGAAAAACATGCAGTGTCCAAATACTTTCGTCTATGTAATGTATGTGACTATTAAATGAAGTCGTTAATTAAAGTCCTGCTTGCGTAATTGGTATTATCTGGGTTTCAGAATTTCCTCATAGATACATATGAATTTAAACCAGATTTCATCTACAAGAACCGGATATCCCCATAGTCAAACTAGGGAGAAAGTCACTTGGTTTGAATCAAACAAGCACTTGCGCTCTCCCATTGCTTTTGGTTGGAGGGCATGTTGGCGCGTTTGGTTCACTCGCTGTCGATGGCACCCATGATCGAGTGTTAATCGCCATTTTGTTATTATAAAATGTCCGCCTCTCCTCGAGGCCTTTTTTAAAAAAAAAACAATTTCAGAAGAGGCAGATTAGCTTCCCCAAAACTGAGAACAAATTAAATCGCTCCATTGGGAAGAGATTTGGAAATTCCTTCCCCGAAGGGTTTGGAAGCCTTCTGCGACTGGAACAAATGCAAGCAACCGGTTTGCCGGCATTGTTCTTCACTCCAAAATTCTGTTATCATTAAATTTATGTCGATTCGTTTAGTCTCTGTGAAAGTCTTGAAGGTCTTTCTCAAAGATTGGATGGAATAGGATGCTATTTTCAAGCGTCGCCTGTGATTTCTCGCTGCTTCCTCAACCTTCTCTGTTGGCGCAGCATCGCTCACCCTTGCAACTCCTCGCCGCCGCCAACGACATCATCGCTGCAGATATTGATGATATTAACTGGTGCTCGAGGGTCCCCCTCTCATCTCGTGCACGCTCCCACTCACTCTGCACCGGCATTGGCCGGAGGCTGTTGTCGCGCAAGAGGGCTGTACATCACGGGCGCGCGCAATATTTACCGAATGAAGCGACACCGTTTGCCGCTCTAAGCTGCTTTATTTGACACCGTCATTTCGACAATAGATGGAGCCGCCGAACACCCGTTTTTAATAAAGCTTCCTGTAATTTAAACTTCTTATTAAGCCAGACTCGCAGAGGTATATTTTATTTTTTAATGACGCTCGTAACTTCCGACTGTTTACTTTAAACTTTCACCTTCTTCTTCCTCCCACCACCCTCTCTATATATATCTTTAAGTAATTTTTAATGGCTATTAATTTCTTATTTTCCTCGATAAAAGAGTTCTGTCTCTTTTTTTTCCTTATTAATGTTCTTCTGCTCCTCACTGGATGTCATAAAGCTTTCAAAAGAGTCCTCAATATTTACTTTCAAGTGGCTGGCTTTAAACCCACGCGAATAAGTTCAAGTACAAATTATCTTATATAATTTCTAAGTTTGTAGATTATTATTATTATTACTTTCTTTGTATTAATAAGACCGAAATCTTACATTGCAATTATCGTTAAGCCTATATACACACGAGCACGGTCTTAAACTCAGAAACGGTAGGCATGCTACAATTGAAACTCCGCTTCATATCAAGAATGAAAATGACAAATGAAAAGAAATCGATAATAAGGCAGATTTGTAATTTTCTGTTTAATGATTGTTGCATGACAGTGCAACTGCTCCATAGCAAGATCCGGGCCATAACAATCCAGCTAAAGTATACACAGAGCCCAGTATTTTCTAAACTATATGTATATACTAGCAGAGGACCCGGCGTAAACACACACACATACACAAAGAAAAACACACACACACACTTTTCCCAATCGTCTGAACGCTTATTAGGGAGCTGAAGGAAGACACGTGTACCTCCTTTGCCTCATCGAGAGAGACTGCCCTATCTATATCGTCTATTATATCCATTTCCTGTTCATTATTAATAATTCTTGGAAACGAATGTTCTGTCATTGCATCATCATTTTATGTTCATTGTTATAATTCTTTGAATAATTTTGTGCTCATTGTTATTGGTAAATTGCGTGTTGACACCATTGTTGGTACCTATTGTTGCACAAACTTTGCTTGCATTGTTGGTCATGAGATATTTCTCATTAATATGCCCTGCCATAACCATGAATATCGATTTTTTTATCAATAATAATTATCTTTTCGAAATCTGAGATAGACAGTGACCTTCCTCATGATTTGAAGGTCATGTATGCGAAATTTTATCAAGATCGGAATAAAACGGTAGATTTTTATAAAAAACAAACAAACAAACCCACAAACAAACCCACAAACAAACATCCTTCTTTATATATATAGAAGATAGAAGATAGATAGATAGATTAGTAATTAGTAATAATTATATAAGAGTAGGATTTGTAGTAATATAAAATTAATTAAAAATGTATGCTCTTTTAATGGAAAATAGAAAAAAAAATAATAAAATCTTAATAAAAGTCACCCAATGTGGAGAAAAACAAATAATGAGGTGGGAGTCTTATTGAGACTGTTGTGGGCAAAAAGCACAGGTGAAGAGAAGGTCTTGCAGAGTAATTAGTAATATTCTTCTTCTTCTTCTTCTTCTTCTTCTTATTATTATTATTATTATTATCAGAAGTAGCAATTAGCGCTGCCTGGTGCTGCTCAATGATGTCAACTACAATAAAGACTGAATCGAGCCTTCTATGAGCGCGTTAACAAAGGCACATGTCTAAAAAACTGCCTGGAAAAGTTCACACTTATCATCGTGCACCCATGTCTGGTAGCCATTCAGTAAAGCATAGGAAAATAATTTTGAACATTAAAAAAAAACTGAAAATAATTTTTTAACTTTCATGGAATTATATTGACTTGCTTTGGCAGTGAAATTTCAACAGAAAGTTATTAAAATCATAAATGTCTTAAATGTATATTTAATGCAATGATGTCATTAGTTTGAACGTGCGTCCACGCTATTCATCAAGAACTATGCCTGGTACTTATCATTTTCTTAAGACACGTTTGAATAGGAAAGTGCTTCCTGGCGCTCATAAATGGATCGATCCAGTATTTATTGTAGATGACATCATTGGTGCTGCTACACATGTGGACCCGTCACAGCCATAAAGATAGCTATATACCAGACGAGGAAACTCAGTGAATAATCAAGGGACTTGGGATCAAGTGCTCGCCAAGGCGGCGCTTCGATTCGTAAGAAGAATAGCAGACGATGCTGGTTAATAAGGCATTTCCCATAAAAATAGAAATATTTGCTGGCGTTTGTTTTTCTTAAGCATAACAACATTTAGTGTACTTAAATATAGCGCGCTGCTACACCATTGTATATTTTTAATTTTTAATAAAATAAAAATTAATATTTTTAATTTTAAATAGAATTAAATAGATTCTATTTCACAACAACAATATCTTGAAAGTAATGATTAAATTTAATTAATCTACTGATTTTTTATTATTAATTTGTGCATTTAATTATTTTACTTTATTTATTCTTATAACCAAGTTTATTTAATTAATTAATTATTTGCTTTATTTTATTTTAATTAAATTTGTATAGATGAAACGATTACGTTTTGATTGAGTGAATGGAGATTTCCGCGTGCATCAACCATTGTTGACGCAATATGAAAATACGGCAACCGATTGTTGACGCAAGCACATCGGCCGATTGTTGGCACACAAAAAAACCCCGATTCCTTTATATATATATATATAGAACAGACTGCTTTTGTTTATCCGTCGGCATATTGTTGGCGCGAGCTATATTGTTGGCGCGTGGCATATTTTTGGTCCGTGGCATATTGTTGGTCTGTAGCTTATTGTTGGCGCGTGGCATACGTTGATCTGTGGCTTATTGCTGACGCGTGGCATATGTTTGGTCTGTGGCTTATTGTTGGCGCGTGGCATATTGTTCGTGACAGAGCATTGTCAAACAAACAAACAAACACACAAACAAACCCCAAGTCATTTATATATATATATATATAGATTGTTGCGTGCCTTTTTTTTTTTACCCTCTGCCTGCTTTTTAAGTAGGGCTTAATTTTTTTTAATCAAAATATTTCTTCTAATTTTTGAATTTTACTAGCTTAATTTTAAGAATTTTTTAATTTTTGCCCCCGCGATTGTTGTAATCTTTTTCCCCTTCTTTCGTCATTGTTGACTCCTAGCTCTCATCGCGTTCCTTTCCTTTTTTGCTGCTGACATTTTTCTCGCAGTTAGTCAGTCTGGCCTCGGACTTGGCCCCGACAACTACCCTCTCAATTCAGTCTGGCCTCGGACCTGGCCCCGACGTTTTCACTTATTGATGATGTTTCATCCACATTGACTTTGCTCTTCAGAAAGTCAATCCTTCCTTTTCTTTATCCAATTATGGCTTGAAGCACTTAGCAGAAATTTTAGCTTCGGGAAGCTTAGCCCACCATCTGTCTTGGGCTGTGTGACCGGTTAGAGTCATTATGATGTCTTCCATGCTGGTTGGATTCTTTTTGCCATTCGCTCCAACCGTTTTCAAGCATGTGTACCTTCTTGGACATGCCACCTTCTGCCCGTCCGTCTTCCGTTACCACTGTCGCTGCTTTGTCGGTTGGACTTTGTTGGGCTAGTTTTGGAGGTGTATCCGTTCCTTGTGGTATGTGGTTTGCTTTTGTTGGGTCAATTTTGAATGTCGATTTTTTTGCCTTTCTTCGGAACCCTTCCAAGCAACCATTTTATTCCTGTCATTCGCAACCAACTTGTATGTAGTTTGGGTTGGCGTTTGAGTTTTTGGGTGTCACCTACCTAACAGTCCAAGTTCTGTTTCCAACCGATGTCGTCAACGAGTTTGTTCGTCGGATCGCTTCGGACTTTATTATCCAGGTCTTTGTTGTGACCTTTCTCCTGTTTTGTCCGAACTTAATTTCTCCGTCAGCGGAGGTTCTTGATCTTGAGTTGGCTTCGTCGTCATTCCTCTTCGCTGTGTCTTCCCGTTTTAACTTTTCAGACTGCCCCTCAAGCTTCCTTCAACTACCTTCTAGCTTCTGGCGATCGGAATTTGTACCCAGTGCATCAGAACTATCATCGCATTAGTTAAAGTTGTCCAGTTCACCTTTGCCGACTGTGTATCTCCTCAATGTTAACTTTTATCCCGACTTATCGCCGTATTGCGATTGATTAACTTTTTTATGCTTCAGTTTGTTTTTCTCAACGTTTCTATGTATATTGCACTGTATCTTTAGTTGCTGATTATTTTGTTGTATTTTTGTTACTTTCTACAACCAGTGACAATAAAGTTCGGTGAATGACGTCAAATTGCTAACGGTCATAAGAGTGCACCATCGTCGTATCCTGCCCCAGACAGGTCGAGACATGTTTAAACAAATTTGAGAGAATCAGCGCTGCGAGTGTATTTATTGTGTTTAAACAGGACATTGGAGAGAGAAGGCGTAGTATGCGCGGTCGAAACCCAAAATGGATCAGCGAACGAAAGAGACTCATGAAATGATGACAACAGTTTACAAAGAAAGTGCTATTACTTTGAAGCGTGTTTATGAGTGGTTTAAACGGTTCCGAGGAGGCCGGAACACCGTAGAAGACGCCCCCTTGAAGTGGCCAGACATCCAACGTAATGTTACGACCCAAATGAAGGCTATCCTTAAAAACGACTACGCCAGGAGTTTCCAGGACTTGTACAGGCGTTCCCAGAAGTGCATTACCATCGACGGGGATTACTTTGAAGGATAGCAACTGCTGTTTCATGTAAACGAGCAATCCACTCTCAATATGCCATCATTCACCGAACTTTATTGTCACAGGTTGTATTTTTGTCGATTCTCTATTTCAGAACCTCCTTCCGTATGGGAATCCGTTTTTCCGTTCCCCTCTCCTTGTGATCACGTGCCTCTACATAGTCTGTCGTATCAATAGTTTTTCCTGCTTATTTCTCTGATACAAATTCACTAGCTAGCTTTATGATACGGCTAGCATAAGAAAAGAACAAATGCTTAGGCCTTGATGACGAACGTCGAAAATTCTGTAGCAAATTGACACTTATAATAATGCTAGCAGAAAAGAAGAATAAGGGCTTAGGCCTTAATGACGGACGTCGAAAGCTCAGTAGTAAAAGTGACACGGATGGCGTGCCATAGAAGAAGAGCAATGAGCTTAATTACAGTTTATTGGGCTTACCCCTTTTAAGTCCTGATATTGTTGCGAATATCAAAAAGTTCGTGCTGCAGCGGTCCCTCGATGCAGCCCAAATCATCTCGGATAAATCCTCTCAATCCGAAGGGGAAAATTCCATAATATGGCGCAATAGCCAATGAGAACCTTTCGTCGGTTGCTCGTTGAGAATCCTTTCTTTCATGTGAAATATGAAAGAACACCAAATGTTCATAATTTAAGAAAAGACTATTGCAGGCGGATAATTGTAGTAGGAAATCCCCTTCCTCGCTCCGAAACATTGTCTTCGTTAACGTTAACGTTTTTTCCTATCAGATTTTTAGTTCCTTCTCGATCGATTGCAATCTTAGGCTAAGGTCAAAAACCCTCACCGGTGAGAGAATGATGACGTAATTTCTCACTGGGCTAACCGTCTTTTTCTCGGTGAGGACGGTGAGACTAACCGGTTAGGCATAGCAGCACTAACAGGCGTTTCTGACCGCGTTAAAATGACATCACAAATTTCTCACTGGGATTTCTGACCGACCAAGCGCTAACTCTTCTCACGGGTGAGAGTTTTTGACCTTAGCCCCAGATTCTGATGATTTTTCAGGAAACGGAATCGTCGAATTGCCCGAGCCTTCCGCTCCGCTTATGTGCTTCCGCGCGCGGACGCTTCCACTTTCTCTGCTCGGGTTGGTCGCGTCGGCTGACTTCGTTCTCTCTCGAGACGCCCGAGCATCCACAGATGATGTCACGGCCGTTTTTGTAGGATAGACGTATCTTGCCTTGTGATGCGTATAAACGGACCGTGACAATGAGCTAGCCAAAATCGGTAAAACAGCACGTGCTCTAATGGTACCATTATGATACGGCTAGAAATTTTCGATGCAAGTAACATATAATCAACTTGTAACGACAAGTTATAACGTTAGCAAGTACTGTTTTCGCCAATCGATAATTATAGTCTGACGATGGCCTAATGATGCTGTACCCTGATTTCTGGGAAACTGTATGAAATTTTGCCGCATACTGCTTATTAACAATACAACTCGTGACGACCTGTCATGAATGAATATAACGGATAATTAATGATTGTCGAAATTGGTTCAGGGGTACGTGTTCTAATGGTACGAGTATGGTACCACTGGAAATTTTCACTGCTCAGATATGGCATGTAATACTTCAAGCATCTTGTAACGAGTTATTAGGCCTATTGTTATCCATAATTAACTGCTATCAAGAGCAAATTGCTGTTAACCCCAACTGCTGCTGGGCCTGCCGTAATCAATATCTAATTGGTATTGGGCCTAATAATTAGATCTATTTTTATTAACAGCTAATTGTTGTTAGGCCTACTATCAATAGCTAATTTCTAGTAGACTTATTGTCAATAGCTAATTGGTAGTAGCCTCAATAGTAGATGCTTACGTGGAATGCTTACAAATTAAAAAAAATTTATCTCTTCGAATACATAAAGAATTACTACACTTTCCATCTAACCATTCAGTACTTCTGTTTTATTAATGTATAAATCAATTTTTGTGATATTGTATATACGTATATCTAAATTAATAATAATTTACACGTATAAAAATCATTTTTATAAAAAGTCATAATATTATGCATTTAAACTTTTTTTACCATTATTTATTTTTTAATTATTTAGGTATTGCCAATTCAGTTTTCATATTAAATACTTTTCTCTAGCGTTTAAAATGTAGGATAGTTCTTTGTATCCATCGTAATATCTGGTTGCCATAACACAAAAATGTGCCCCTTTTATCCGCCATAGCGGTAAAATCATTCTTGTTTATATGGCACCTGTCTATAACGACGATCTGAAATTAACAATCACTTTTGCTTGATTCCGTAATTGGTCGTTATAGACAAGTTCACTGTATTCCTAACTAAGACAGCATATAATTTATAGCTTAAGTATTTTTTTCTTGCATCTTGGTATATTTTTATTTTTAAATAGTCATATACAAGAAATTACAATTTTATTTAAAAAATTTTTATTAAAGTAAAAGTCCCAATGATTTACTACAAAAACATTTTTATTAAATAATCCAGCGAGGTGGCGGAATATTCGAATGGCTCCCCGCTCATTACGGAGAAAACTATTTCAAAGTCTTACGAAGATCAGCAACAATTTAAAGCAAAATAAAATTATTACAGCTTTAAATCATAACGCCGTTTTATGGCAAGTACAACGAAAACCAATATCCGGCGAATATCTGCTGCATATAACAGAATTTTACGTAATGCATTTAAGATCATCGTGCATCAATAATTCTATTACACGATTTTGTCCAATATTCATCGTCCGACGTAAACTATTATTCAACAGACTGACTCGTTTATGAACTTGCTCGTGCCATCCGGATTCCGACCATCCCGTCTCATATGCGAAGAAATAATTGATTTCCAATTTATACCGTAAAACACGATTATTAAAATTTGAATATTATATCATCATTCTTATCTAGATATTTTCCGCGATTTTTCTTTGGTACCAGTTATCGATTTAATTGTGGTTATGTGGACACTATTAGAAGCAATTTATATAACTTTTATGTCACAACCAATAGATACAATGTGGTCAAGACTCTGTTCTATTTGAATAATAATAATAATAATAATAATAATAATAATAATAATAATAATAATAACTAGCGGAACCCGTGGAAATTCCACGAATAAAATGAACCATGACGTGACCGTAGAATAAAATAGAAAACGATTCAAAAGTTTATTAAAAAATACACTGCCATATCACTGAATTATGACCACCCGCTTAGTAATGGGAATAGCCACCCTTCGCGGCTATAACTGCTGCTAGGCATCGTGGCATTGACGCAAGAAGTGCGCGGTACGTGTCCGACGGTATGGCAGTCCATTCCGCTTGAAGCGCTGTCCACAGAACTTTGAGAGTCATAGGTGGAGAGTCCAGCTGCCGTACATGGCGATCAAGGTGCTCCCACAGAAGTTCGATTGGATTGATGTCCGGCGATTTAGCGGGCCAAGGGAGCGCTCAAAAGTCAGTAGAGTGTTCCTCGAACCAAAACAGAAAGAGACGTGACTTGTGGCAGAGTGCATTGTCCTGCTGGAACACACCATCACATTGGAGGAACATCATGAGCATGTACGGGTGCACCTGGTCCGCTACGATTGATAGATAGCCATAGGCATTCAAATTGCCCTCTAGACGAATCAGTGGACCTAACTGCTCCCAACAGAAGATCCCCCACACATGCAAACTACCCCAACAGCCTGTTTCCGGCCTACATTAGCCTCCTGCAGTCTTTTTTCATGGCGTTCACGACCGCACTCGCCATTGCCCGTCAATCTTATGGAGCAAAAACCTTGACTCGTCGGAGAAGGCGACCTTTGCCCACTCGTCTGTGGTCCAATGGCGGTGCACAACTATGCGTCGACATGGGTGCACAACTATGCGTCGACTGTTCAGGCCCATCCGTAGCAGGGTGCGTTCAACGGTAATGTCGGATACACGTCTGTTGGCACCACTGTTGAATCTGGTAGTCAATTGATGGACTGTGGCTCTCCTGTCACCTTTTACGAGTCGTAGTAGGCGCCCCTCACCCCGTTGGTCGATGGCTCGTGACCCTTTACAGTAATGACGTTGGGACGCGATTTCTGTCCCTGCTATCCACTCTTTGTACACCTTCACTCTTTGTTCACAAATCGCGCCGTTACGGAGATGGTGCCACCCTCGCTGCGATAGCCTATTATCCCTTTCTGGATGTCCGTTAAATACGGACGTTTACCCATCTTGAAGCTCGTACACCTGCCGTTTGATGCACCAGTTTTAAAGCTTTCTCAGCCTGTTTTGCAAATTTTACAATGTGTAATCATTGTTGGGGCGAACCATGCGTGTGCCTTGAAGGGGTGCTGGTCATAATTCATTGATATGACAGTGTATAACTTTTACGTAAGTGCAAAAACAACCTTTACAATACTTAAAAACATTACTTTAATTACAGTAATAATGCACATTGCATTTGGAGTCATTTTAACTGGTATCAAAGTGAAGTTATTACCTCTCTGTATATGACGATCTTTGTCACAGTTTTGTTACCGTTCCTTCCCTGCTTATGATAGTCCAACACTTTAACATTCACATCTGATTATCTGCGTGCTCTTGAAAAAACGACGTAATATTTACCTTGGCTAAATACTGGTTCAGGAAGAAACAGACTCATACTATTAAATGTTTTGAAACTTGTTGATGGTCATTGCATGTCTAGAAGTGAGATTGGGGTCACTGTGACCCAATTTTAGCCTTGGAATCAATCAAAGTATCATTGATGTTGATTCTTCAATGGAATATTGATGTAATCTTACTACTTCTATTCTTGTGCCATTACATAAACCATTCTGATACACAATGATTATTGATCCTATTTTTAATTGGAGTTTGTTTTAAGTGGCATCCCACCTGGTGTTAATGAGTTTAAGAATTTCATAGGCAAGCACTCTGTATGTACAACAATGAATCTAGATCAAAGCGTGACTCAAGCGTTACGTGCAAGCTAACGAACGAAACACAAACAGAAATATTACATTAAACAATAAATAATTTTTAAAATATTGTAGGCTCCTGAGCATTGTATTATTTCATTTAATAAATTAATATTTGTAGTGGTTAATTCGTGGTTACTTCGAATTGTTTGATATATTACATGACATGTTTTAGCATTGAAAGTTTCAAGTGGTACCACATGTACCCTTTACAGTACATACTACTAAACCATTACCTTGTATCATTAATTACTCGTTTCATTCATTTATGACACGCCGTCACGAGTTGTTTGATATATTACATGACATTTTAGAATTGAAAGTTTCAAGTGGTACCACATGGTACCCTTTAGAGTACGTACTACTAAACTATTACCTTGTAACATTGACAGTTCCAAAGGTTACAAATCGTCCCATTAGGACACGTGCTACTATACCAATTCCTTCTACCATTCATTTACGCGTATATCCATTCATGAGACGTCTTTACGGGGTGTTTGATATATAACATGCCATATGACAGTATTGATAATTTTTAGGGGGCATCTTAATGGTATCATTAGAGCACGTGCAATTACTTATGACTATAAAAATGAGATAGTATAACTAGTTCGAGTATCTCATTTTCGAACGTGCTCTGTCTCACATTTCTCCATTGGTGAAAACAGAACGTGAAAAAGTTAATTCGTTTTCAAGTTACAATACTAAATAATAAGCTCCATACTATTATAAAAATCCTGGTTGCTTTGCCTGGCTCAAGCTTAACGTGCGAAAGAACGGATGAACGAACGAATGAACGTACGAACGAAACACAAGCATAATAATAATAATAATAATAATAATAATAATAATAATAATAATAAT
>JAHWFO010004243.1:2404088-2426005 GCA_023313115.1 Rhysida immarginata | reverse complement strand
TAATAATAATAATAATAATAATAATAATAATAATAATAATAATAATACGAGACTCGTAATAAAAAATATTATTTTCTGACCACTATTTGGCTTCGCAAATTAGCTAACAAGTTTTAATGTACGACATGAAGTTAATTTTTCTTCCACAAATGTTGATTAAATTTTAATAGAGATTTAATTCCGAATTTTGTTATACCGAAGGATATGGACAACTTTTTAATAAATTTCCAATATAAAAACCTCCTTATCTCCCAAATGGTTTTTCACATACCATCAAATTATATACAAAAATTATTTGTCTCAATGAGAGTAGTCTGCATATTTCGACTTTAATGTCTTTTATTAAATGGTGTGAATGCTATGGCATTTCTTTATTTTTAGAAAAATTTAATATTTAATAAAAGTTTTAAAAATACGTTCAAGACACAGTCCATTGAAGCCCCTCACGTGCTTATTATTATTATTATTATTATTATTATTATTATTATTTGATTCTGATGCTTGCCGTTTCGGAAAAATTAGCTGCACAAAATTTAGTCAAATAGATGTACATACAAACGGAAATTTTTTCGCAAAAGTTTAACATATCTTTATATATCATGAGCTTTAAAGTCGAATTCATTGTTGGGTTTATGTTAACGAAAACAGGCCTATTACCTCTTCCTTTTGGAAAATGTCCTTGCTTTTGGAAATAATATCTGTGTGAAGTTTTTCAATATCCCATTCGGACACCAAATTAAATTTTTTTTGAGACAAACAGCTTTTCTGAGAATGTGTTTTAAAATAGTGAACATGTGTTTTCTTTGTCAGCTAGAAAACAATTCCCTCTATTGTTAAATAAACTTTTACAACCTTTCGTTTTGTGTTTTTTTCTTTCAGGCCCCGTTCATTTACGTAGGCAAATGTTTGAATGTGCATTATAAGTAAAGTAGTCCGGTTTTTTTTTATTTTTTTACTTTGTGGCATCTATCAAGCAAGAGGGACGGAAAATGAGAGAAGAAAAGCGGGAAACAATATCGAGATGCTTTTTCACTCTTTGGCGCTAAGTCTTAACGACGATCTTAAGTCACTGTCTGATTTATGATCGCTTTCAATTGATGAAAAAGAGTAGAAGAGGAAGAAGGTGTAAAGGCGTTTTGTTTAAGGATGTTAGAAAAGAGAGAGAGAGAGAGAGAGATGGGGGGGGGGGGGGGATGTGTGCGGGTGGGTGAGTGGAACCTATCTTTTTGCCTTTTCTGATTCATCGTTGTAGGAACCAAGAAGAAAAGGAGGAACGCGAGTTAATTTTCTGCTTTAAGAAAAGGAAGGCGATGGAAACATAAAAACACCGGTTACGAGCTGTTAAATTTCTGCAAAAGTTGATGGGCTACAGGTCCGAAGTGCAACGGAGAGAACCATTAATCAAAGTGCGTGAATGAGCCGTTGTCATGGCAACCGGACCCTTCCGCTGATAGATCGGGGAATTCCAAACAGCTTCAATCCGATTTCTCTTGTGATTTTTATCAACCTTCATCCTCCCCACCACTCCCATCCTCCTTCTTTTGTTCTTCTTTCTCTCTCTCTCTTTTCTGCCTCTCTTTTAAGCTTTTTTGTTTCTTGTTGGGTTTTTTTCCGCATCTCTTTGTTTCTTTTTTTGTTTTTCTGTTGGGTCGTCCCTTTCACTTATCGTTTTTATTTTCCCTCCCATCTCTTTCCTATGTATGAATGAATAACTTCAATCACATTTTGGATTCCTATCTCTTCTGAAGCCCTTAAATGCAGACGATGTTTTAACGAAGATAAAGCTTTTTTCCTCCGCTGTCCTCCCTTCGATGCCTTTCAGTGTTAAAGCCCAGCTGCGCCTCGCGAGTAATTACCCCCTCAAACGCAATACCCCTTCATCAACAAAAAAGTCCTTTCTCTTTTTCTTTTTCCCATCTCGTAATTTTTTCTTTTTTAATTTCTTTTTTACTATTTATAATTTTTAAGAGATCGTATTTCCCATCTCAGCTCTTAATTTCTTTTCTTAAGTTTTTTTCCTCCTCCTCCTCCTCTCATCGCTTCTTCTATCTCGAGTTTTCACTTTGCGTTTTATCGCGCATGGATAATAAAAAAATTACGGTTTTCAAATCAGTCACGCTTTATAATTATTACTTTTCAGATAGAGACGAGGATTAGAGAATGAAATATTAAGATTGATAGGACCACTAATGACAAAAACGTACTAATTTATCATAATCTATTGACATGTAGAAAAGAGTCTTATCTTTCACTGTAATTAAGTCTTGAAAAACTTTTAAATCGATTTTTAAAAAATGGAAACTTTTTCAAAATTAAATTTAATATTTTAAAAGAAATCTTTTTAATTAAGAAACTGTGAAATAATAAATTATTTTGAGTAGAGCTATGCTATGAAACGTTGCTATTAAAGCGAAGGTCCTTTGCATTGCCCTTGTTTATATGTAAAACAGATCGAGGCTATACAGCACATAAGGAAAACATCTATCCAACAAGTTTTGCCTTAATTTCTGGCTTTATCAAAGAATACAAGCGACAGTCGACAATCGAGCAATGTAATGTATCTGTGTCAGGGTGAATCTGAAACAAAACTTCCATAATCTCACTCATCATAATCTTACGCCAAAAAAGTACACTGGTTGAGTGCACAAAAATGTAAGCTCTGGTTGAGTGTAAAAACATCATCAGGTGCTCTATCTTTTGGGATATCTTTGAGGTTTGGCCGCCTTCTTGAAATCCGCTATTTTGGGTCAAGGTTTATTTTTTTTTTAATGGAAAAGGGGTCATGTGGCATATCAAATAACACCAGTTTTTTCTCAGGAGTCCATTCCTGCAATCGTATTTCAGTT
Source organism: Rhysida immarginata (assembly GCA_023313115.1). Taxonomy (NCBI): domain Eukaryota; kingdom Metazoa; phylum Arthropoda; class Chilopoda; order Scolopendromorpha; family Scolopendridae; genus Rhysida; species Rhysida immarginata. The sequence continues at coordinate 2,423,159 of JAHWFO010004243.1, read as the reverse complement.
ACTTGTTGTGATTCACAAGTTATTAACAGAAACATTGACACTGTACAATTGTCAGTTGCAGGGAATTGGGGATGGCACTAATAAAGGAGGAGAGGATCCTGATATCGGTGAACGCCCCTACCGTGACATTGCTGTTGATTTCAAAGTCCGGCACCCAATCGCGCACATCGCGTATGTGATATCATATTTCAGAGATACTGGGACTGTTGAACATAAATCTCGTACAGGCCGGCCAAAAACATCAACCGATGAGGCAACCCCAACAATGATGTTGGGAACATTTGGAAAAAGTCCACAACGCAGAATAAGACAACTTGCAGCTGAGTGTGAACTCAGCCAATCATCCATAGCACGGATTCTGCGTACCAACAAGTGGTATCCATTCAAAGTTCAGAAGTAGCAAAAACTATCCGAGGATGATCCGGACAGGTGTGAGGATTTCAGTACTTGGACTGTGGACAACTATTGACTGGATTCTTCATTTGCACATAACATGTGTTTAGTGATGAGGCAAATTTTTATGTCCATGATGAAGTGTACCGTCAAAACATGAAATATTGGAGCGATACAAACCCTTATTGGACAGATCCATCAAAAAGTCATTGGTGATGAAAAAGCTATGAAATGGTATTGGGCACCTGTTTAATTGGACCAATTTTCATAGATAGTACCCTAAATGCTGATGAGTACCTGTGTATGTTGCTGAACAGTGGGTTCTCGTCACTGTTGACTGAAAATGGCAGTTTCCCAAGTCTTTTCACTGAAATGGCAGGCGAATTTCAACTGATAAGGATGTTTGGTATATTCGGCAGTTTATACTCAAGGCAGATGATAATCAAGTGACAATAAATGTTGGTCATACAAATTGCATGTTATTTACAGCGAAGATTAAAATATTAAAACGACAACAATCGTCGTCGTCTTCAATGTCATCATCGAATTTCATGATCGTTAGGCTTTGAACCATCAAATTTTGCTTTTGAAGCCATTTCAAAAATGTTGACATTATTAAAGATCAATAGAAATAAATTATCCATGAATCAGCATGATTGACTATTTCTTGACTTCGACGCTTCGTCAACGGTTTAATCATTAATCGATTTTATTTCATCGGTATTTCTAAATGATTGATTACACCCTAAGAGCCGTCGCTTACAATTTCTATTTGGATCTTCCATTTTACTACGCTGATCCAAAACAGGTATTACATCCCGCTTCTGAAATGAAACCCAATTTTAATGTTCAATTTTCAAATCTTAAAATTCGGCTTTGATTACAAGAAAAAATTGCGATGGATTATTCTCAATATCCATTATCGCAATTTGTTTCTCTAATGACACAAATAAAACCCATCACACAACTGGGAAATTTGATCGCATTTGAAACAGTATCCTACATTTGTTTAAAATCACCTGAAATTGAACTGATGGAATGCGATTAGGAATAAATGACGTTGTTTATTTAATTTACTGTTTATGTTTATGTAATCAATTGAATGTTAATTAGCGATATGAGTGGTGGAGCATAGTTTAGAATAAATCTGTTTTAGCAACGGGGAGAGCGATATAGTGTAGTGCGTGTATATGAGCGAGTGGATGCCTACTCTTCCATCTTAGGTGATTTAATTTGCCTCGTTATAACACTTTAGTTTATGTAAAAATCGCCTTGGGCTCTTTGTTAATGTATAATTAGACAAACGCGTAAGCATAATTGATCCAAAATCTCATTGTGGCTGATTATAATATATTGACCGATTCGATCATCAATTGTAAATCGAAAATTTTAATGGAGCTTTGAGCGAGCTTTTCCAATCAATTTTTATGTTCTCCACTTCCCATCGCTGATGGCGCACTTTTCTGTAGAAATTAAAATCGAAACCAAGACTTTAGAAGAAGTTACTTTGTCGCTTATAAAATTTAGGAATATCCTTGTAATTAGATGTAATCGCTAACAAAGCTGCGACATCTGATTTCGTATCGAATTTCCGTATTGCAAATTCAAGAATTATGTAAATTATTTCTCCATTTAGAAATTGCTACATAACAGAGATCATCTAATATTACATAATATTCGAGAAGATTTAAATAGAATAAATCTATTCTTCTAGTAATTTTAGTTGTAACTTAATTTTAGTCTGTGTTGCTTTTGCAATCTAAACTCGGAACATCGTGGAGAAGAGAGTCTTTTGCATTTCATTTACGAATGAAGTTTAATGAGGCCTTACAGTACATGATGATGGAATAATCTTTCCGACCGGTTTCGCCATACATTCCCCACTACTTCAGGGCAAATGAAGAGGTTACATGCTTCTTATTGTACAATAACCTAACCTTATTATGACAAAAGTAAGTTTTAGGTATTGAGCAATTAGAAGAATTGTCCCACTAGCTTATTGGTTTCATTAAAGCGTCATTTTTATTAAGTACTTAAAAAGTTGCATTAAAGCGGGTTTCACAAATTCCTTGCGGCGAGCGGATCTGTGCGCGGAGCGGCGTCCGCCTGGAGCGCCACACCGCAGATCGTTTCACAAATAATTCGAGCCGAACGGTTGAGTGCCGCGCGTCGTCCGCAAAGCTTGCGGACGAAGTTCGTCGGGTTGAACCTGGGCGGCCGCAGCGGCGGCAGTGGCTCAGCCATTCAGAAAAACTAAACTACATGCAAATTTTGGGAAGGCAATAGCATGTACCATGCACAAACATAGAGAACACGACTAACTTCGTCCGCAAGCTCTGCGGACAACGCGCGGCACTCAACCGCTTGGCTCGAATTATTTGCAAAACGGTTTGCGGTGCGGCGCTCCAGGCGGACGCCGCGCCGCGCCCAGATCCGCTCGCCGCAAGGAATTTGTGAAACCCGCTTTAGGGGCAGTTTGAACCTGCACATTGGCCGACTTCATTTTGGTCGAGAATAGAATAAACACGGCAAGCGGGCGATTAATGGCGGACAAGCAAGGAGTTGATGTTGTGATTTGTATGACATCATAACCACCGACCAATCGGATTGCAGCAACAGATGCAAACGCTTGCTGTGCCGCATTTTTTCGTGAAACGAGAAGCGTTCGAAGTTATCACCAACTATCTGCCGCTTTTGGAAGCGGATCCGCGAGGTTTGCGGCGCCGCGGCCGCCGCCGCTAGTTTTTTATTTGTGAAACCCGCTTAAGTCCCTCGTACGAGGATGAATCAAAAAGTAAATTACACTCTGAACAGTAAAAACAGATGAAGTTAAGATCCCATACATACATTCTGAGGAAACGTGCACCATTTATTTCACTTTTCTACATAATCACCCAACAATTGAAACGCTTGTCTGAACGTGAAATTAACTTTCCATGTCACTGCGGTAAAAATCCGCTCCAGCGTTTCTCAACCATGTCAGCACTGCGTCTTTGACGTCGCTAAGCATTCTGGCGATTTCTTTAATTCTGATTCGTCGATTGTCCAGAATCATCTCATTAACGCGGGCAATGTGCTCGGGAGTGTTGGACGTGGATGGTCTTCCTGCGCGGTATTCATCCGTCAAATCTGAGCGCTCATTTTCGAACTGCTAGCACCACTTCACATTTGCAGGACGAGAAATCACATTATTCTTTTAGACACAGCAAATTTCCTTATGGATTTCAGTGCAATTTAAGCCTTTCGCCCACAAAAAACGGATTTTACCGCGAATTGGCAGCTTGGAGTGTACAACCGGTTGCTGCGTCATGACAACAATACTCTTGCGTACGCAGTAAACCCGTGAACACGTGGGATCATGCCACCTTACAATTACAGACATACAGGCAAATTCCTCAAAAACCGCGAATGATGTCAGTAGTTTACCTAAAAAAAAAGGGGAGGGGGCATATCAGTGAAAGAGTAAATAGCCAAGCTTGTATTTACCTCAAAAATGTTGGATATACCCTCCTATGGTGACTCGATGTCAATTCTGTAATCTAGCTTATGTGATATCCAAATCTCGTTCCAATATATCAGCGTTAATGGTAGCAAGTGTATCCGTGATTCTTTGGCGAAGCTCTAGTAATACTTTTGGTAAAGGAAGCACGCATTATCTTTTATATAACATCAGAAGAAAAAGTTACATAGAATGAAATCAAATGAGGTGGAGGCAAGGCAAAGGCAGCCTTAAACTGAAAGAGACTAAAACCCATCCCAACATTTTTGGTGTCCATCATAAAGAAAACTCGTACGTCTTTCCTACCTGATGGTTTTATGCTGTTATCAAAACTCATACTTAGCTTTACTACTTCATGGCCAGGCTTTGAAATCCTGGAGAGGTAAACATTTACAGCCAAAGTAAGTTTTATTGCAGAATAAAAGACACATTTTAACATGGCTGCCTTTCATGTCAGGCACAACCCCCAGTCCTTCTCCACGGCTCGAAAAAATATTTCCAACTAATCTGATATAACTTCAGGCAAATGCTGTTATAATGCGTTATTTCAATTGTTGACTGATATTGATATTCAACTGGTAAAACTTTGAAAAGCGTAATTCTGTTAGTCACAAACAAATTGTGGCAAAGTTGGATGGTGTGGAACATAACAGTGCCTTAACTTCCACTAGACATCATCTGGCTCCAAAGTTAAAGAACCCAACCTCTGTAAATACGGAGGGTTGATTCAGATAAAATGAGACGACTTTGCAGTTCTGTTACGATGGTGTAATACCATGGCGCCACCATCGGTTGTGTTCGATGTGAGAGCCACGTTGTTGGACTATCGCCCGGCACCGTAATTTCCACTGAAGTAGGCTGAGTTTGAAGGACTCCATGGGAAGTTCGTTCCACACCTGCTGACACACTTTACATAGCCCATCAACGGTTCTTGGTCGGCGACTTCCGAGCCGTCGTTTCAGGAGACCAAAACCACAGAAATCCATCGGTGATGCGTCAGGAGATTTTACAGGCACATGAGAGAAGGGAATAACTCGTATGCCCGTCTCCTGTTCCATCTTCCTGTAGTAAGCCACGCAGTGTGGCTTGATGCCTTGTCCATGTGGATCCAAACTTTTGATTGCTCATCCAAGATTGTCATGAATTATTCTGGAGACTGTTGCCTGTGAAATACCTTTCCTTTGGGCTAGACTTCTCTGTGTGGGGGGATTTTCTTTCAGCACTTCAGACCGGATTTCTCGCACCACCTGAGCTGGGCGTGTTGGTTGGGGTTTGTTTCTGGTCTGCTTTTCTGCTCGTCCACGTTCATTAGATGGTCGCAATTTGTTCTTTTTGATTATTCGACCCACAGTAGCCTTGGATACCACAATACCATTTCGTTTGCATAATTCCACAATGCACGAAAGACTGAAGTTAGCGTCGGAAAGGCCAAACATATACCCATCCCAAAAAGCTGGGATTTTGGAAGCCATGTTTCAGCACGAAATGTCCCAAATAACAGCAACAAGTGTATACAAAGCTAATCCCCATGAATAGTGGACGAGTCATGCAAATCACATTCCGTCAAGGTCATACGCGGCGTTTAAAGTCGTCTCATTTTATCTGAATCAACCCTCTGTATGATTAAATGGAGGAAAAATGTTGTTTCTTCCTTTTAATTGTCGCTCCAATAATTGTTTCAACATATCGAGGTTTGTGTTTCCAGAAACTGTCTGTTCTGCGAACATGAAGAGTCCAAGAGGCTCTGTCCTCGTTATCGTCAACGACAAATTAGCCTTATATTCTTAGCATTCTAATACTTGCAAAAATATATTTTGTTACTATATTACCAGACTGTTTAGGGACTTTTTATATTATTTGGATTAGTTACGTTTTTATCAAAATGTTGTCAACGGTGAGACCCACCAATACCATAGATGATCAATCTGTCTGATAGATGACCACTTGATTTTTGAAAATTTAATGGTCAGACTCATTTGTAAGCTTTTAACTTAGTTTTTTTTTTATTTTGACATAACACATTTTAAAAATCAAAACAGAATATTATTCGACCTACAGAGTTGGAATTTCTTACTAGGGCAGGGAAGGTGCACATGACTGCATTCACGAGAAATTATGAAATTAACGCATCTGGATGAACATGCTAATGACAAAGCGAGTTTAACTTCAGCACATCATAACTGCATCTTTGTACACACACAACTGATGTTACTGCTTGAAAAAAAAATACAAAAAAAAAAAACTTTCATTACTTTTTTCTCCTTTAAATAATTTTATTTCTAAACTGAAAATGAAACCGAGAAAATCAAAATCTCATTTCTTGCGAGATTTACACGAGACACGTGACGACAAGAAGGTGAGAACGGAATATTAAGACTCCAAGATGTTGGAAGAAATTTTAGTAGCGAACATTTTTTCTCCCCAATATGTAAAACGAAGTGGGACCCAGTGTCTCTGCCTATTAACGTTTTATTAAACTTTCAACTGGGATTCTTTATGAAACAAACGAAAGGGAAAAGGAAGAGGGGCAGAGAAAGGACGATGTACGAGAGGGTTCATGAAAGCCTTTTCCCCATTCCCCTACTTCAAAAGAAAAAAAGGAAAAAAAAATGAAAGAAAGAAGGAGAAAGCGTGGTGCTTTAATAAACCAGGGCGACACGTGGGAGTGACGCTAATAATCTTGAGCTGAAGCTCCCCAAGTACCACTTACTTTATTCGCTTGTTACAACACCCGAGATTTACTCCTCCCTATATAGTTGCGATGGAAGCCACTCTCGTAATCCCTCCACCCCAGCTCTACACACATACCAACTCTTGGTAATCCCCCACCCCTTCTTAGGCTCTTTGCCTATTCGATATTGTCGAAGCAACTCGTTTAAAGAAGAAAATATTTAATAACGAGAAAATTTGTTTTGAGGATTAGCATCAAAAACTTTCCTTAATATTTTTTTTTGTAAACGTGATTAAAATGTCTTTTCTCGTTTAGTAACATTTCTTCTAAGCAGGGATATCTTTTTTCCTAGAGATATAATTTTTTTTTCTCTTTTGGTCGAGGTGTTCTTTTGGTCGTTGTCCAGAAATGTCGACGAAGAATCGTATCGTGTCGTATGTCATTGAGTTTAATAATGACTTCAAAGGTCATTACGTTATTAATGATGCAGCCATTAAAATGATGCAAATTATGTCGGCATAACGGGTTTGGAATGGAGACCGGTGATGATAAAGAATGTGCTAGGAATTAAGAGAGTAAAATTTATCTTTTTTTTAAAATTGAAGCACATAATAAGTTTAAAATTTTATTTCTTTGAAATGGACCTATTCAAATTCTTAATTGTAGATTTGCATGTGCAGTCCGATTGTTTTTCATAATAATAATATTATTGTGTCAACTTGGAATAAACCAATTATTATATAACTCATATTGGCATGTGTAACTGATGTTGACCCCTATGGACTTCAAAGTCCAGAAATAAGGTTAATATAAAAGAGATTAGTACAAAAATCGCAGCATTGTTTAAATTGTTAATATTGAGATAAGTTATATCTAAAATCCACCAGTTTCCAGTAAACTCTTGTTAAAAGCAGGCAACTTGAGCGATAGAGGTAGAAAAGTTGAGGTTGTCAAAAGAGAAGGTAGAATCCATAGCGTTATTAGGAAGTTTGTTAAATATTTACTAATAGCCAAATTAACAACAGATTTAATAGTAAACGAGATCGGGGTTAAAATACCAGAAGTTAAAAGAGAATTGATATATCTCCTGATACTTGATGCTCCAACCTTCATGCGATTCGGTTCATAGAGATGAATAGATCTCCAGGCCGTTTCCCTAAAATGATATGATTAAAATACATTTTAAAAAAGGCAAAATGATGGAACGGTTTTACATCTTTTGATAGTATAAGTGTACTATATGTACATTTTGGCCACCCCCTTGCAAGCTGCACGTACGTCACCATGGGTGAAGTTTCTCAAACTATTTGTGGCCATGGAATTGGGATTTGAATTAAAAGACAATGAATGTTCTTATTAAATAGGGTTTTCAGTGTGTTAATTTTAATTTCACAAGACCCGAAATACTTCTTTCTTTTAATCGCTTTGTCCATAGCTGTCTTTGCTGAGGAAACCTGTTTGGTTTCTGGGCGTCTATAATATGAATTTCAACAACTTATTACGCAGCATATCATTCCGGGCATACTTGAGTCAATTCAACAAATTTATACACAAAATAAAATCGTTCAAATTGAGATAATTTGCGAGCGCCCATAGAAGAGAAGAGCAACGTGGCCACAAATAGTTTACTCACTTTCCCGCTAGGTGGTGCTTCGATCGAATTTGCAAGAGGCGAATAAGCGTTTTCTAAATGAGCATTTCTAAACGTATATAATTCCTAAGTTGATAATTTCGTTGACTCACTCAAAAGGTAGGTTATTATAATGATAGTTAAAATAAAAGGAATGCCCAAATACTCTGTATTTCCGTCTGGATGAGGTTGCAGTCGTTAATATTCGTAACGCTTCCATAAAAATTTAATGTCATTCGCAGAGGCCAAAAGGTTACCATAAACACTGAAAAGAAGGGGTCTTAGAGGCTATCCTCGGGGAATACCGCTTCGTGTAGTTTTCTCAGATGAAAATGTATCTTTATATTTAATCCCTAAAGTTGACATATGGAATAAGCTTGTGAGTAACTTGAGCATGAGAGGAGACGGGCCAATTTGAGTAATATGTAAATGATTACGATGAACTATATCGAAAGGTTATGTTACATCAAAGTAGATCAGATCTAATTATCGAGAATTTCTGAAATAAGTGAAACAGTTTTATCAACATTTAACTTTAGGTTATTCTAGAGAAAGTCTACTCCATTACGAAGGACGGTTTAATTCAGTTTAAGTCGAGCATGTTTTCTTCATTAATTTCTGAGTAAACTGGAAATGTAATTTACGGCTTTACGGAAAACCAACGAAATGTTTTAAACACGTTTTTATGACGAAACCCAAAAAGCAAGCGTGAAAAGTAATATTTTGATGAAAACTTACTGGTTGAAAGGCTTTCCCCTAAATAAGAATTAATTAAAAATCTAATTAAAGTTTTTAATTTATTGGTGTTATTCTGTGAGATGTCTTAATGAAATTGCAGAAAAAAGTATACAAATGAACTTATTTATAAATGAGAGCGAAGATCTTAGAAAATTCTAAAAGTGGATAATATCGATCGTATTAAAATTGAAGATTCCTTCACATTATGATTCTGTTGTTTACTTGTCCCATGCCGATTAAATGCTTGGGAAAGTTTGACGTCAATTTTACTGCTGGCGGACTCATTACATAGTGACCGGCCTGTGAAATGGTTCGAGCCTGTCGTCTTGTGTTTGTTTTTTCTTCTTCTTGTTTTCAGCTGATAGATTTTTAATGAAATGAAAACAATTATAGTCGTTATCATTGCCTACGTGCATTTTCTATTTTGTGGCAAGAGAGGGCGTGACCTATGACATTCGCCAACAGAAGCGTTAACGGCCACTTTCTGATGTCTTGGGAAGACGGAATAATTAGAATAAATACATCTTAAAAATTAAGTTTGCATGCAAGAAAGAAATTAAATTGAATTTCGTGTTTGCCTTTGTAAGATTAAACCAAGAAAAAGGGAGAGAAACGGCGCCATTAAAAATAAATGATGAGGTGTTCTATAAAATTTGCATGAAATTTACGTGTATTGAAAAGGTTCATCTATATTATTTTTTTTTTAATTTTAACGAATAAATTTTTGAGTTTATATTTACAGTTTTAGGGAAACTTGTTATTTATTTATTTTTATTTTTGATATTTCAGTTAGTGCTGTTGTAATTTGAACTGCCTCCAATTGATAAAAACTACGCTAAGAGGTGAGTGCGAAATTTATTAAATTATACTCTCTCTTTCGGAAAATATGGTATACCGTGTTTTCGGATGGAAGATGTAATTTTTAAGTTGAGTTCACATAATTTATAAATAAAATTTCTAGTTCATGCACATTCTCTTAATAATTTAATAATTATACTAAATATGATAACTTAATAATTTTTGTATTATAAGGCTTGCCCAAATGAAAATGAGAATAATGAAGGCACCTCATATCGCCCTCAACTATTGTTACATGATGTCTGCCCGAATTTCATTGTCGGATTGCAGCAGGAATTCATTATGGAGATTTTAAGAGAGTTGTGGAGATCCATGATTTTCTACGACTATAAAAAGAACCTAAATCCAAATGGTGCTATGAAACTTTAAGAGAAACTTTTCCGGGCTATTCTCCATCGAAAGCATGTGTCTCTATTCTCCATCGAGAATTTGAAAGAAAGCGAAAGTCTCTTAAAGTCTGACGTCCTCTTAGTGCAGTAGTCACTACGGAAAAGGTTCGTCTTGTAAAGAAAATGGTCAATGCAGACCCGCGTGTTACTTATCAGCAAATAGATGAGTCCCGGCACATGGGATTGACAGCAGTCACCACCTTTTTGGGAGTTCATCTTCAACGACCGAAACGATGTGCGAGATGGATCCCCCACGTATTGATGTCAGAGCAAAAAGAGGAAAGAGTGAAGTGGTGCCATGAAATGCTCGAAAAATTCAAACACAGCAAATTCACGGTCAGTTTACAGCATACTAATTGGTAATGAAACATGGCTTTATCACTATAATCCTGAGACTAAAGAGCAGTCAAAGGAGTGGGTGCACAAAGGAGATATTCTGGCGAAGAAACTTAAAGGGTTGGAAGCGCTAGAACGGCTATGATTGCAGGCTTCTTCTTTTGCACAGGTTTTGTGTCAACCATTACCCGGCAAACTGACAAAACTGTCACTGCAGAATGGTACGTAACGAACTGTGTTCCACTAGTGCTGCAAAATTGACTAGAAAAGCATCCCAGAACTGGACTTTCAGGTTTGTTGAGACACAGGATAACTATCCTGCTCATCGGCAGTTTGGACTGCGTAGGTTTTTGCGGAGTAGCGTTTCTCACATGAAAAATTAGCTTCGTGGGATGTGATTTTCTTTTTGAGGACGTCGTAGCCGCAGACATGAACATAAATTCCGGTGTTTCCGGAGTCAACAAGCCTTTTTTGTGAATCTAATGGAGAGTACTTTTCAGATTTTTTAAAATGTTTGTTCTAACTTCTTGCGTTTTTCATGGCTACAAACTTCTGCAGTGCCCCTGGCGAGATAGCGTTATACTCTTGTTTGTTTCCACGAGAAAGTCCGAGTTCGGAAAATTTTTGATATCAGCTCGTACAAGAGACTCACTTTTATTTGGGCAACCATTATATTAAATTATTTTATTCATTATATTAAATTAGGTTCTACAAAATGTTCAATTAATTTCTAATGCAACATTACGTTTGCGTATATAATGATATTTTAATTTTTACAGAGGCTATTAGCGAATCCGTTACTCTTGTTTAAGCACAATGTTTAAAAAATGAAAGTTCTCTCTCATAATATTTTATGCACGGCGTTAAATCTCGTCTTTTAGCTCGCTTATTTCATTTGTTATATATTTCGCCCACGTATTGTAAACACAGCACCCGAAATACAATTTTTCACGACCTGTCATGACTACAAAGTAGATTTGTGAACTTCTTAACTTTTGCCTCGTGAAAAAACGTTCAAGGGGGCACTAATGATATTTATCGAGCTTTTTGGATTTTTTTTTGAAGTCTTCCCTTCGTGTCGTTGAAGAATAATAACGTTGCATTTGGAATGCTTTTCTCATTCTTTGCTGTCTAAAGAGTTCGACCCCGTCACGAAGTGTTCTCTGTCTCCGGTGGTTAGTGATGGGGGGAGGGGGGGGGGGGAAGGGAGGGCGGACGTAGGCTGGAATGTCACTTAATGCCCAACTCTTAAGGGAAACGGAAAAATCCCGCAGTGACCTTAGCTAAGTGGTTGTCTACCGTTGGTTACGATCAGTCAGTGGCAGGGTAAAAACAAAGGAGGAGGAACTGGGGAAGAGAAAAGAAATAGGTGAAGGTGTACGTTGGCTGGCAGCGCCATGCCGCCTACCTGCGCAGTTGACGGTCGGGGTTCCTCCACGACCACACTCTTTTCAGATGCGAGTGGAGATTACCCGCTTGACAGTTCGCTTTGGGAGAGTCAATCAAATCCCTTGGAAAATGGCAAACAGAAAACAAAGAATTTCACAGTTGGTGTTCTTAAGGGGATGTTCTCTTCTGCTGACGGAGGGGGTTTTCTTGCAAACACAGCGCCACCAACTGTTGGGGAGGGATGGGAATCTTGAAACAACAGACAATCGTATTGAAATGAACAATGAATTGAGGAGAGGGCAGTATAATTTTGCCTGGAGTAAAAAAAAAAAAAAGACAACTGGCGGAACTACTTGTCTGACCGTTTCGTTTATATTTCCCTTGGTAACCTCCATCCGATGTGGTTAATTTTAATTTGAGACCATAAATTCTTTTACAAATTAATTTGATCACGATTAAAACAAGAATAGAAAATTAAACTTTTTATTGTGTAAGGCAAATTAGACTTTTAGAGGTCATAATTTGTAAAAATAAATAAATAAATAAATAAATAAATAAATAAATAAATAAATTAATTAATTAATTAAAAAAAAAAACACTTACGAAAATCAATGATACTTTATGTGCAGTTTATTAACGTTATGTCAAAACCACGTAAATAATTTTCTTAAAAATTAGCTAATTTCGAATTTAGTAGTGGGAAGTACTTGGGAGTCTTGGGCGTGCTCTCCCAACCATTCCTGGGCAATTCTGACTATCACATGTCGCATTATCCTGCTGGAATACCCGTCTGCTCCAGGGAGGACAATCAATATGTATTTGTGTAACTGATCCGCAACAATGAATGAATAGTCAATCGGGTACCCTTCAGATGTATCTGTGGACCGGACCATGACCAGATTGTTGCGTTCTTCCAACAATGGTTTCAAAATACGCCATTTGATGGAGCATACCAAGATGAAAGATTCTATGTAATATTGATGATGAAATGAGGCTATCTTTCAAAAACGTCAGGTTTTGTTTATTTCTCTTTATTAATTTTAAATTTGTTGCATACAGTGTATAATAAAAGTGTTTATACAGTGCCATCTGTTTAAGAGGAAGTCCATCTACATGATGACTCTGGCTCCATAGTCCCGTACGATGACCCAGGCTCCATAGAAAACCGTTGAATGATCAATAAACTGATCACAAAACAGACCTCTTGTCCACAATTATTTTTTATTTACTGTATGTAAATGTCGGTTACCTTGTGACTATCAATCATTCAGCCTAATAGGATGATTACAAAGTAACCGAAATGTACATACAACAAGAAATTAATCCTCCCGAGGAAGGTATAGGAAAGTAGCGGAAACCCTGATTGGTTTGTTTGGTATTAACGTCCTTTTCAACTGCTATGGTCATTTCAAGACGGCGTTATAGGGGCCGTAAATTTTGCCTCACAAGGGTTCTTTAACCGGCAAACGACTACACGGGACCAACGGCTTTACTTCCCTTCCGAGGGAAGTGCGTAATCTCAGGATTTTCCCCCTGAAAAAATCCTCGTCATCCTCGGCCAGGCTCGAACCCGCGTCCTCGGGCATCAGACAGAAACCCTGAAATCATCTATTTTTACCCTTTTATCTCACTTTTTAACCTCCTCCCCAATTTTTTAAATCGAAAAATTGATTTTCTCGAACCTAATATTTAGAAAGTGTAAAAGAGTTTTATGTTCTTTCGTTTCTCATCATTTCCGATCGAATGATATATCACATGCCATATGTTGCTATAGTTCTAAAGACCAAGTAAGTGCCACCTCCACAACTCCGACCTCTTTGGGACAATTTGGCCCAAACTTTATAATAATGGAGTTCTTGCTTAGGAATCTGCATACCGAATTTCACTCCTTTATATGTATAAATACATGTAGACCTTTTGGTCCCCTCTAATTTCCACCTCCAAAACTCCGACTCCAGTGGGCCAATCAAAACTAAACTATACAGTGAAGGTGCACATGCCCATAGTAAGCTACATTCCGAATTTCAACCTTCTACCTCAAAAACTGCGAAAATTATGAAGAGAACGGACAGACGGACATTATGAAACCATGAATTAAATAAAAAATAGTTGTGGGCGAGAGGTTTGTTTTGTAATCAATTGAAGACTCTCCACAAGGTTCAACGAAAATTTGGACCAATAAATGTTCATCAACCTCGTTACCAAGTTATTGCTGGTTTACTGCATCAACTGTTCCATCAATAGACCTACTGCAAACGTCCCAACATTAATACCAGAAACAATGGAATTCAAGGTGATTCAAGGAAGAATACTTCATCCGTGATTTTTCAAGGACTTTCATTGACTATATACAGGGTGATTATAACTAAAGTTACGATTTCAAAAATCGATAATTTGAAAACTACTCGTCAGAATGACCTGATATTTTAGCAGAACAATCGTGAGGCAATGGAATTTTTTTGGCGAAGGAAAAAAAAAGTTCCAAAATCTGCCGAAAGTGCGTGATCTCAGGATTTTCCCCCTGAAAAAATCCTCGTCGTCCTCGGCCGGGGTCGAACCCGCGTCCTCGGGCATCACGTATAGGGCGGAAAATGGTTTGTTTATGAAACGAAACCCCGTCATTCTCTTTAAAGACTTGGTTTCATCACTTAGTAAATATTTGAAGATTACTGAAGAGTGGTCTGTGAGGATTTTATTCATTCGCCATACCTCAGGTGTTTAAATTATAAATGAAAATAGGAAGGAAAATTCCATAGCCTCGAACCAGGAACCTTCGGCTAATTGTGCCGACGCAAAGTAAATTTTTGTTTGTTTATGAATATCATTTATTTAACATTACCATCCGAATACTTCATCTAACCGCATATGGCTTTATTATAGAATTCTTTATTTTTTGCTTAAATTCTTAATCATTAAATACACAGAACTTTTCTTCGAAATTCAATAAAACTGCCTATCCTTTTTCATCTAGAGAACAGTCATTTGCCAATTGAACGATTAAATTAAGAAAAAGAAAAAAGAAACTGCTTGCCATTCAGTAAGAATATGCGGTTTTTTGCCAGGTTTTAGTTTTGCTTTTAAAGCTGATGTGCTGCGTGGAAAATGTTGGCTACTCTCCTTGTTGCTACTGAAAGTGTTTTTCCCTGGGTTTTATAGTTATTTAATAAGGTAATTTTTTGGTCTCTAAAACGAAATAGGAGAATTAGACTAACTGGAAGAAAAGGCATTTTTTAGACCAAATGGCGAAAATTCATATTAATCCGATCGTTTAGTGGTTCAATCATGTCGGGATTTTGGCCGCTTGCCTATACCAAGCCTTTCCGTTTTTTTTTTATTTTTCTTTTTTATTTTCTTCCGCCTTTCATTCCCTCCTTTCTCTCTTTCTCCTTTTTATTGCCCTAAATGTTTCCCTAACCTTTTCCGTTCTGTGCCATTACTAAATGATGTTGTCTCTATCGAGTGGCCGCCGTTGCCGCCGCCGCCGGAGGTCTGTTGGGGTTCAGCTGGGCTTTGATGCCTCGACCGGCCACACGAAATGCCTCACATATTGACAAGTTAATAGAAGAAAATGAAGGGCTTGGGGGCTCAAATGCGCTCGGTTTCCGTGGCGGGAAAATTTTCCTTGGGCCGTCTCGTGGTCGCGGCCTAGCGTGCGCTCGCAACCGGCTAAAATGCTAATTGTTTCCAGATATTGTGTTGGAATTTTCTCTTGCGGCCTGAGCTCAAGAAACGGCGGCTGTTCCCTCAACCACCACTCTCTACCCCCCACCTTGAAATGAAAAGTTGAACGTGTGAAAAGTCTTGAAAAGTATAATTGTAGAGCAATAAATGTGACAAGTTCCTTGCTCGCAAAATATTCGCTCTATAAGAGAGGGGCGCGTGCGTGACGCGCCCCTATAAATATAGTAAAAAAGGCTTCCACCTGTACATAGGCGCACGAGACTTGTTTAATTACAAACCTCGTACGCATACGTTCCTGCTATTAAAATGATGAGAATAAAAAAAACAATAATAGTAATAATAATAATACTAATAATAAAAACCGTCTTTCCCTCTTCTCCTCCCTTTCCCCTCCCGTTTTTATGTTGAGGAAGTTGTTTTTTTTTCTTTCTTTTATATCGAATGTTGTATTGTCAGAGATTGACGTGTACATGTTGCAGTCTGCTTTAATGTGGTCGTAGCAGCAGCTTGTAATGAGATATGGATTGTTATGTCCTATTTTCGCAGACCACTATGTTTTATAAATATTTTGTTAATGATTCAGACATAACAGAGAACAAGTCTGATAGGCTGTCAGTTTGACTTCATACATTGAGAATTTTTGTTCGAAGTTATTATTATTTTGAAATATTTACTTGCCTGTATGATCTCGATCAAATGTTAAACTTTTGACCTTAGGAACTCCAGTGTTAACGATAAAGTTTTCCATATTTTTATTTAATCATATGTTCATAATATATAAATTGGATTACACAAAAACGAATGCTTCCGATTATTTTTTTCTTAGCCGTGTACCTTAGCTGGCCAATAAATTAGAAACATCTGTTTAATATTTTAATGGACCTCCCCCCTCTTTGGACAGAATTATATCATGTATGCGTGTTGACATAGAATGAATCAAGTGTTGAAGTATTTAAGTCAAAGGAAGACCAGACATTCGCCAGAATTTCCTTGGTTATCGCAATTTTGTTGAAAAAGGTTATCGCAACTTTCTTCCAGTTTTCACGTTTCTAGTCACAACGTCCCAGGTACCAGTATAGATGAGCATACCTGCTCTTTGCAGAAATCTGGGATTTTCGTGTAGGCATGCGGCTGCCGATTTGGATCCACTGCAATTTCCACCGTATGTGTCTGCCAGATATGAGTCGGGAACAGCCTTGGTTAAAATGTTAATTATCACAATGTTAATTAATTTTATTTTATTTTGATTGTAATCCAATACGTCCATCCAGGGCCTGTATGGCCAGAGGCCGACGAGTTGGGTCCCTGGATGGACCTGGATTAACGACTACTGTAAGATGGTCGCAGCAGCCGGATATTCCGGATACTAGCAGATGGTCATATTAATGTGTCCCGACCCTCTACAAAAATTAAGGCGCAATTCTGTTTTTTCTATTAAGGTTGCTCGTTACCAGAAAACACAAAATATTAAGTGAAAGGGAGGGGGGTGAAGATCGTATCTCACTTATGGTCGCCCATCCAGTGATTAGCCGTGCCTGATGTTGCTTAACTTCCCGGAAGTTGTGTGTTCAGTGGAAGCCCAGCAGGCCACGGCCTCAAAAATCATTTATCAATTGTTGAACACTGGATGCCCTGCTTCTCCTTTATAAATCGTTTAAACGAAGGCGTCTCGCTGATGATTGATTGACTTTTCGCCACAGTCACCCATTTTAGAGACCAAAAACTGCGGATTATTTTTTCAACGATTGATTACTCTGGATATCGCACCTTTCGAGAATCCAGTCAGCTACTTCGTTGTTTAATCGTGGTTTTAGCTAGAGGAGCACCAACAATGAGTCCGTTTTCGACTCAGTTATAGTCTTCTGTTCCCACATGCTGATCAAGTTCTATGATTATGCTCATCCAACTTCATAAGTAAGTACAAGTTTGAATCACATGAACTCAAATTGTTTTGCATAAACACGAAAAGAGGCTGGTATTTTGAGTTTATTCCATTGAGAATTTTTGTTCGAAGTTATTATTTTGAAAGAATTTATTTATCTGTATGATCTGGTTCAAAGGTTAAACTTTTGATTTTAGGAACCCCGAAGGTGATCTTAGGATTAAAACAAGTGTTTCTAATTCATTGGCCAGTGAGTGTACTGGGTAGTTATAATTAAACTGGAGTGTACTGGGTAGTTATAATCAAATTTGGTGTGCATACATTCTTGGCCATGGGGATTCAATTTCTTAAATAAAAACATAAGTTTAAAGTTTTCCATTAGGGGACAATTGGCGCTGAAATCGCTTTAACCGGCATATTGACTAGGTTATCAAATAAATGCGGACATTAAACAGAAGTTAAGAAACAAAGCGCAAAAAACTTACTTGTAATTTCTTTTACAAAAACAGATTCCATAAGCTTTAGCTGTTCACCGGTTACAATGTCATCGCCTTTGACGTAAATATTACACAGATATACTACATTATGACTTGTCGCTAATCCAAGTTGACGAAACAAGATTTGTCAACCTTTATATACACGACAGTTGTGTCATTACCTATTCAATATGAAAATTAAAGTGACATTAGCGCCAAAAGTCACCCTAGCGGGAATTTGAATTAATTTTTTTTATTTAAGAAATCGAAACTACATGGCCAGAAATGCATGCACACAAAATTTGGCTGCATTTTGATTAATAGGTTTTTGAACACAAAACTCTAAACACCTCCTCTTTAATTATAACAGCGCTGTTTATTCAAGTTGTCTCTTGTCTCAACAGCGACTCATGATGGTCTTTTTTTTTTACATAATTTCCCTTGAAAAGGTAATTAAGAATTTGATGCAGCATGCATGTTAGCTAGCGTCATTCGATATATCCGATGCTTTTTAAGCCAGTGCACATCTGTTTAGAGCTCTATCGGAAAAAGAGAATAAGAGCGAGTATTACTTAATTACGTTAATTCTAAGTGACGGACGCACGCATTGAAAAACAATAATTAAAGAAAGAGTCCAAATTAAATAATAGAGTGAAAACATACTGAAAAAAAGAGAACATTTCACGGTAGGTTAAGCTGACGAGAAGCCCATCTTCAAGTTTTCTATGGTGGAAGACCCGGGCTGTGAAGAATTTATTTTCCTCTCCAGTTTATGAAGTTCGTTTCGTTCCATGTCATGCCAACATGATTTCACTTGTGTTTTGACCGTTACGCCATCTTTCTTTTGGAGAAGAGAGCCTTCGTCGTTGGCCGTGTGTAAATCGCCGAACGTTCTATTTTAATTACATAAATGGCGACTGCCTGTCTCTCTTGGTCGAACGGTCCGTTGCTCATCCATTAGCGTTTGTCCCCTTTGCAATGGCGCCGGAAGGATCGTCTATGTCCGTCCGTCCGTCAGTCTGTCCGGTCCATGGTGTCAGCAACAGAGACGCAAAAAGAAGGAAGGATAAAAGAAAAGAAAGAGAGAGAGAGAGAGAGAGAGAGAGAGAGAGAGAGAGAGAGAGAGAGA
>JAHWFO010004243.1:2372338-2404078 GCA_023313115.1 Rhysida immarginata | reverse complement strand
AGAGAGAGAGAGAGAGAGAGAGAGAGAGAGAGAGAGAGAGAGAGAGAATAAAAGAAATCGCGTTGAAACAAAGTCTTTCTCCAGCCATTGATTTATATCCCCGATGGAAGGGAGTTGCTAATGGATGGGTCCCTTGTGCGAGGGGAGGGCGAAGGCGGTCGTTGAACACTTGGTTTATGGGATTAATTTACCCCTGTTAACTAATCTGAGAGACAGGGAGGGACAGATAAAAAAATTATAATTGGTTGAGGACGGAAGTGATCTAACGCTCTTGTCTCATTCTGTCCAGTCTCGTTTTTTTCCTCCTTCAGGCAGCAAAACTCAGATTTCGCTTAAAAAAACTTCATTTGAAAAAATGTAAATTTCATTTTTTTTTCCTATAAAGCTAAGAGATGGTTGATGTGAGTTCTTTTTTGATCCATCATTTTTCTGAAACTGCACGAGAATATCGTTAAACTGATGATCTGATTTGAAACAAATAGGATTCATTTATCACTTGAGTTTTTGAATCGAGAAATTCAGTTGTTTAGAATGTTTCAAGAAAATATTTTTTGTCGACTCTTCAAATTTGTCTCATTTATCCTTCATAAATCAGAATATGAGGCATTTAAATAAATAACTTTCAAGACCTTTTCTCGAGTAAATTTATTCAACTTGTACAGATTATTTTTCAAATATTCTGCATGCTTGTCTACACATTTGTTCCTACTGTACTACACCAATCAATCCCTGAAGCCAATTGACAGATATAACCTTGGAGTCAGGCTTGGTTTTCTTTTCATTTCGGTATAAATGAATTTTCCACTTGAATGTAGAACATTTCTGGTAAGTGACTGGTAAATCCAGGGCTGCAGAATTACAGATGATGAATTACTGGTAAATCGTTGTTGCCATTCTCAAAACTCTTCGTTTATCTCTCTGATAATTTTGGTGGACTTCCTGGACTCTTTTTCAGGCCATACATGTCAGGATTCTTCAGAAAATTGTGAACAACAGTTTTTTTAGATTTTCCAATTAATGCCACAATTTCACGTTCAGATTTGCCGCACTCAGTTATTTGCCTTTTTTGAGCCTGAAATAAATCTACCTTTTGCCCATTTCTAATAAATTACACTTGAAAAACTTTTCAGCACAATGCAAATCAGTTTTTAATGATCTTGGGCCATTTCATGTAAAAAATTTCATTTCCAGGCAGATTTATTTTAAATACTAAATTTTCCAATTTTTGTAAAAACTGTAAATAATTAATCCGTATTTTATTGAATTGTTTTTCGTTAAACAATCTAATAAATATGATGTATACATCTAAATTACTGTGTACAAATTAACTGACTTTTATTTTCAGGCGGGTCTTATCATTTTTTTTCAGGGCTTTATGAAAAATTAATTTCCATTGTTTATAGAAGCTTTTAGCTAAAAATTAAATTCTTAAATTTAAAACTATTGCTATTCTCGGGAATATTTACAAGATTTTATTTTTTAGGTTATTTGTCCGGCCTGGGAAATATTATCTTGTACAGAGGGTAGATATCGCAGATCGATAATCTGCGGCACTTCCCAGTAACTAACGACTGCTACGAGATGACAGTAGCAGCCGGGACCGACGGCTTAACGTGCCCTCCGAAGCACGGGGGGTTCATAATGGAAGAGCTGCTGGCGGACGAACAAACTAGTGGTTATCACCTTGGGAAATATTACATTTGTGTGATATCTTATTACTTACTTAATGAACCACGCTCGTATTGAAGTATTCGCCTTATCGCTTATGAAAACCTAGTTGTATTAATATCACGATGGTGAAAGACCGTGGTAATATTAATCGTTTAAATTATTTAATTCTATAAACTTGCTGCTGGATGGGAACTATCGTTGTTAATGCATAAAATAACCACCGAGACCCAAGTAAGAGAGCAGTTTATCGATTAATCTCTTATCTTTATTATATGACGAGATTTCTTCGTCTCTCTAATATGATGAAACCGTTTGGATTTCATATTTTATATACTGTCACTTAATAAAGATGAAGAATTTTAAAAGTCTTCAAAGGAAATTAAACCCCAAACCTTATATGAGGCGATCATTTATCTTAAAACTTTCAAATCAATCACTATATTCTTATTAATATTTTCCCTCACCCTGCTCATCTATTCTCTTTCGTTCATCTCTTGCATCTGTCCTTATTTATAGCGTAGCCGTCTAAGTTTTCTCCTCTTTAAGATCTTCCATCTTCTTCCCCTCTTTCGGATGCATCGCTTCTTTCACCTTGCCGCCTATTGGTTACCAGAGACGAGTGAGGGATGCGTTGGGGGGCATTTTTCCTAAGAACGGAGAACGGAAAAATCGAGATTCTGACACATCACCCACCCGCCTACATCCATACACGCGCACACAGAGGCACACATATCACACGTGGAGTGGAAGAGAACGACTGAACAGACAGAAAAAGACAGAAATAAACAAAAGTGAGAGGGTGGGACCAGAGATAGAGGGGGAAATTGCATCTCCCTTAATAGCGTTTTCGTCGGGTTGCCGAAAATCAAGGCCTCGAGTTGCGCATCTAGGATGTCGAAGCACGTGCCTAGAGGTCATGACCTTTCCCTCCCTCCATTTCTCCGCTCGCGTTCCCTGCCGGTGTCACCCAATCGCAGGTCGGCCTCAGGGTTAATTCAGGTCCCTCTGGGAAAGAGCCACACCGACCACTCACCGGCATGTATCGCTTCCCCTCTCCCACCTTCGTCTCCGTTTTTATTTTATTTAATGGTCAAACAATCCCCAGGCCACTTCTTCACTGGAAAGAAGTCCCCATTACACTCTACCTTATTAGATAAGAAAAGAAAAAAATTCACTCGTTCACATTTTACAATTTGTTGGCTTTTTATTAAAGTTGAATCTTCTTTTCCTTTAGCTCTAATAATGTTTTGAAATTGAAACGGGTTGGTTTGTAACAATTCTCCTTGCAATAAGGGAATGTTCCAGAAAATCTTCAGTGTACATGTATTTGTAAGTTTATAACTCTTAACGTAATTTAGTATCTAATAATGAGTTTTGTAATAACAATTTAAAAATTGTCTGCAGGACGAAGATTAGATAGATGTGTCGAAGATAAAATCGTGACATAACATTACGAATGTTGGAATAACTATTTAAAAGGCCGTGAAGAAAACGCCTCGGGACTTGAATAAATTTCTCTGTGCGGTAATTAAATCAAAGCCTACAACCGAATTAATATTCTTGAGAAACAGTTTTGATGCCAGAACATGTTTATCATTCAAACAAACGAACATGGATATTTTATCATTCCCATAATTTTTAAACTTTTTTTTAATCTCCAAATACTTTTGGAACATTTCAAGTTGAGGAGCGATACAATAAATTTCGCGTCTTCTTGTTGAGAACACCGCCTCTCGTCAAGTAATTGGATGGCGCGAGGAATGGCTACGACTTTTAATGCGACTATGAAAAATGGCACCAGGGTAGAGAGATCTACAAGATTTTAAATAACAGTTCTTAAAGTGCGTAATGGCTTTAATCAGTAATCAGTAAAGAGTCTTCCAAGTATTCATTAACGATGCTTCGGTGGTGGAAATAAATATACGCCACGCAAATTTGCATTTCTCAACAAATATTAAATATTAAGGAATATAAAATTAATCAATAAATATATACATGAAATCTAAAGAAAACATTTGACAGTTTTTTTCTAATTTAATTGTATACAAAAAATACATTTTCTAGAGTGGAAAAAAGTATACGACAGTCTCAACAAATTTATCATTAGATTGTACAAGTTTCTCTTTTCTTTACAAGTTCTTCAACAATTGAAGGTATTGTTAAAATCTACACATATCTTTAACTACAATAGAGTGTACATTCATTAATTTTTACAGGATGCCTAAAGGTAAAACATTAACGTCTGATGAGAAGACAAAAATTTTGATACCTACGCAATTGAACTTGTGCAAATATTATTCCCAAAGAAGCCAATCACTGAATAAATGTTACTAGAAAGTTTTTGTCGAATCCAGGTGGTTGTGCCACTGCTAGAAGGTTTGGAAGAACGCCAAAAGTGACCGAAGTGGCAAAGCGAAGACTATGCCGAGAGGCTTCCAAGGGAAAATTCTGCTCGAATGGCCATCGCAAGCATTTCCAATTTGAAAGATACATCAAGTACTTAATAAAGCAAATCATTCAGTTTTAAGAATCGCATGAGTTTCGTATTGATCTAAAATTCACAAGATTCAACGCATTTTGCAGACAATCAAAAAGCAACTTGGATAATCTAATGGTCTAGCGTAATTTTTTCAGATGAAAAGATGTTCAGTGTTCACGTTCCAGATGGATTGCAATATTATTGGCATGATTTGTGGAAAGGAGATTAGATATTTTCTAAACGAGTCAGTTAAGATTTGGATAGCATTTTCCAGCAATCCTAAATGGAAGGCAAAACTCGGAAAAGTACATTGATACTGTAGAACAAATTTTGCTTTCATTTACAGGTACTTATCATAGTTCATAAACTCTTTTTTTCAACAATACGTGTATTCATATGTCAAGGTGAACTCCAGAGTGCTTTCAAGAGAAAAACTCATCGACGTGTTATCTTGGCCAGCAAAATCTCTGATGGTAACTCCAATCGAGAAGCTTTGGGGATATTATCTCGCTAATGAAAGACAACTGGTATTCAGCAATGTTTGCAAGAAATTCTGAATCAAACACTGCGTAACCTTATTGATTCGATTCATAAACTCTGTATAAAAATTGAATTCAAAAGGTAAAGCATGCAAGTACTGAAAAGTTTCAAACTTTTGAACAAATTTCAATTTATTAAAGAATAATTCATTTCAAAAATTTAAGTATCAATTTGTTGAAAGTGTCGTAACTTTTCTCCATCCTCAAAAATGTATTTCTTGAAATTTTTTTGTATAAAACTAAATTAGAAAATAGTTCTTTCGTGGTTTGTATGGTTTTTTCATGTTTATTAATATAGATTAAATGTACAGTATATTCATATAATATTTATATTCAATATCTATTGAGAAAAGTCAAATTTTGGAGGCGGTGTATACTTCCAGCACTGTAATTGCTCCTTACTTGCGATTTGGCTGCGAATTGCTTGAGGATTTTAAGTGTCATCCGTTTTAATGAAGTTTAGCTTTTATACCTTTAAAGAATTTAAAGAACAATCAGTTTAGTAGGAGCTGAGATGGTTGATGATTATAAGGTAGAATTTTCTTCTTGCTTCACTACTTAACGTATTGGTTTAATTGCAGCAATGCGGTATCAGAAATTCACAGATAATGCCTTTTAACGACACCTTCGTGAGAGTTTACTTCTCGTCTAATAAAAATGTTCCGAAGGCAATAATTGTTTAAGGGCTTTTCCATTAACACTGTTAACTTCTCACTTGATGAGCAACTTAAAGTGATTCAAGTTGATTTGCTCTTCTAGAAAGTAAGTCAAATGAAAATAAAAGACTCTAAGCAGGTTCTCTCTTAATTATTTATAAATTAAGTAAGAGCAATCAATGGGTTCAATAATTCACAAGATTATAAGGAAAGGTGAATATCTCAGATCAGATTGGTGTAGAAGACTATTTATTAATGGCTTGAAAGTTCATTCGGAGTTAATTTTATTTAAAATAATTATTTAAAAATTCTTCTGGAGCAATATTATTTTCTTATACTTGCATATGACTCGATTAAAATGATAATTTTTATAAATATAAACGACAGATAATACACCCTAAAATCAGGAGTAGTGACTCACTACGCAAGACACTACGCCAGATTTGTCTCCACTTTTTTTACGCATAACCAAGTGTAATGTAAAGATACGTGTTGTTTGGTCGAGATGTACAACCCAGTTGCAAATATATACAATCACTAGACAATTTCAATACATCTTTATTTTTGATGTCATTTTGCTCAAAAATGAACGGGAAAATAAGAACTGTAAAGAATGCATTAGATTTTAGATATGTAGAAATAGTTTTAAAAAAATTATCAACAAAATTCATCCATTCATATTGTTACAGCAAAACATTAAACATACTTTTAGTCCTTCAAAAATTTCCAATCACCCCTCAAAAAATGGGAAAGTTTTAGCTGACTGCAACTTAATTTGCATTTTTATGTTGTAGTAAGCTTAATCAGCCAACTTGCATACAAAAAAAAATTCTCAGCTTCCCTGTGATTATTTTGGGACTCAAATCACATGCTAGAACAAAATGGGGCGAAGTAAAACAACCAGTAATGAAAAACACAATTTGATTGTTGACAAGTACTTACAGAAATATTCTACTCGCAAAATAGCTACTAAATTAAATATATGTCAAAGTGTAATCGTTGAAATCATTAAAAAATCGAGAAAAACAGGAAACTTTCGCAACTAAGCAAACTGGTCGACCAAGGAAAACATCAAAAAGGCAAGCCAAACTTCTCCCAAGATTATTACAGGGCAAACAACATGTCACCACATCTGAAATCACAATTGACTGGTGTGAAACAACAGGAGTAGATGTCTCAAATGCTGCTACAAGGCAACGTCTGAAGGAACAATGTTACGGATTTTATACTGCAAAAGTCAAACCTCTACTGTTACATCTCCAAATGGTTAAAAGACTGAATTGAGCTAAAGAACATCTTCAATGATATTCAGAAACGTGGAACAGTGTCATCTTCAGTGATGAGTCTAAATTTACAGTTTGTTATGATGAAGAAGGTAACCGTGTTATTCATAAGAAAGATGAAACATATAAGCCAGAATGCTTAAGTATAAGTGTCAAATTCTCTGACCCACTGATGGTGTGGGGTTGTATGAGTGCAAGAGGAGTTGGCCGATTGAAATTCATTAAAGGGACGGTTAATGCTCAAAAGTATCAGGATATATTGGAGGAATGTTTTTGTTGCCTTCGTTGCCAGCATTAATCATAACGGTCAAGCAGTGTTTCAACAGAATGGAGCAGCACCAGACGGAGCGTGCTTTCAAGTTCATGAAGTTGAACTGCTTAAAAATTGGCCACCAAACAGTCCCGATTTATCACCAATCGAAAATGTATGGCACATTCTGAAAAAGGGGTCCAACAGAAGAAACCACGGACCTGAGAGGAATTAAAAGCTACCCTGACCAATGTCTGTAGGAAAATATCTGCTGGCCAATGTGGGAAATTGATTCCCAGCATGCCAAATCGATTGCATGCAGTAATTTCTGCTAAAGGTATAAATACTGAGTATTAATTGGAAATTTTTGAAACGGCAGTCTGGGTGATTGGATATTTTTGAAGGACTAGCATTATGTTTAATGTTTTGTTGTAACAATATGAATGGATGAATTTTGTTGATATTTTTAAAACTATTTCTACATATCTGAAATCAGTTCATATTTTTCCCGTTCATTTTGGAGCAAAATGACATCAAAAATAAAGATGTATTGAAATTTTCTAGTGATTGTATATTTTTGCAGCTGGGTTGTAGTTGTATACAACATGTAGCTGCACAGCGCTACATAAAGTGAACTACATGTCGTTTCGTGTCGTCAGATAATATGCATGATTAAGTGTAGTGTCGAGATTCACTACGTCTTTCATTTTAAAAACGGGGTTTTTTTTTGTCCAGGTGAAAATAAACGAAACACTATTTTGTGAAATATTTCTGATTTACTTATTCTTGAGCACGCATTTTTATGTCTCTCTCTTTGTTGTCTAACGACCCAGTTGTTGAAACAAATTTTGACAGTCATGTTTTTTTGTGCAACAGTCATGTTTTTTTGTGCTCTTAGAAACAATCATTTTGGCAAAACAAACTCTGACGTCACAAACTGCACCACGTAAACAAAACCCCATAGAAACGCAGGAAAAATGAATTTATTTATTAAAAAAATTTTGTGGGGAGAAAACCCGCATTTAAAATGAAAACCCCTATTGCTCCGTACACAGCTAGAAGTGTCCATAAAAAAAAGTGGTTCTGAAGTACCTCTTGCAGGCTCCGAGTCTATAAAGGGACACACAGGCAAACCTTGGATTTTAGTAATAGTAGATATGTTGAAATCCACTGCATGTAGCAAATATATAAGAACATGTTTTTAAAAAATATCTATCAAGCCGTAATGGTTTTTTAAACTATTAATCCATCTCAGAGAAGCTACTTTGCAAAATAATATAGAAATATTTTGCAAATAAGAGAGTTCTTCCTAGTGTCGTCACATGTTACGGATGGATAGTGATTTACAACGTGTTGCATGCGTTTATCGATATGTCGTATCTTTATAAGTAGATGCTAGCTACACATTACACTATACAAACGTATATTGATGGAGTGTCATGTCGTCAGGCAGTACGCATGATTAGGTGTAATGTCGAAATTCACTATGTCTGCTTTTAGAGTGTATGATTAACGGGTTTATTAAAAAAGTCTTTGCAAATTTCAGGTAAAACCCCTTTCAAAATTTCTTTAATTAATGAATTAACAGATATTAATTATATAGTAATGCTGATGGTGGGACACAGTAGAATACTTTAAAATTAGAGGTTTTAAAGTTTTGCTTTGTAAATCTCTATGGTTACGTTTCTATATTGTGAATAAGATATACGCATGAAATAATGTAGTTCGTAAAAGTTTGTTCTTTTATATTAGAATGAATTAATTAACAGTTTACATACATAGATGTTGCCGTATTTTTTCACAATAGCGTCTAACAAATGCTGGATGGAAATCCTTAATGGGAGCGGATTTTCTGACCTTAAGGAGACAGGATCTATGGACATATTTGTTATGGCCTTTTATCGCCCTGCATATGTCCCTGTGAACGCAGCATATTCAAGTCCTATTATTGGGTTTGCGAAGTCGGTCGTTCTGTTGCCAATTTTGTGCGAATTTTTTGAGTTTGATGCATTGCCAGAATTACTGGAAGATGTTCCTCTTTTGATAAGATCTAACGTGTGGTTCATGCATGATGGCGCACCAGCACATTTCAGCCATGTTGTGCGAGCACACCTTAATGCTGCATACACGAATCGGTGGATAGGTCGAGGTGGACCGGTAGCTTGGCCTGCAAGATCACCCGACCTTAATCCCTTGGACTTTTTTCTGTGGGGTCATGTGAAAACGATCGTCTACAGCAAAGAAGTTCCTAACATTATGGATCTGCGACAACGAATTGAAAATGCATGCCAAACCGTTCGTAATGCTGGCGACGAACTCTTCCATGACATCAGACGGTCGCTCATGCAACGAGCCGAAGCGTGCGTGCGAGCTGGTGGCGGGCACTTTGAACAATTCCTGTAATTTGGAGCCACGGGTTTAGTTGGCTGTATCGCGTAAATAAATCGTTTCCAGACAAAGTGCTATAGAACATTTTCGTCTTCTCTTGACCTGAAGAATATGTCACTAAATTTATTGTACATAATTTTGAAACACCCTGTATAAGGGTCCCCAAGAATCTGTTTAAATTTTTTATGAGCCCGATCAACTTTTACATTGTGTCAGTGATTGATGATATTGTGGAATAATTTAAACTCTTTCAGAGAAGTTATTTCTAAATAGTTAATCCAATTAACACAAAGGTAGTGTTTCTACTTAAATAATTTATATTTAAATAAAATAAAATTCAGCGATTTAAAATTTAAAAAAAAATGCTCGTGTGCTATTTTAAAACTATTCTTTGAAGATACCATACAGTGGCGATTTTGCCGTAGAAAAGGCTTCCATTAAAAACCGTCAACATTTTAATCTCTCTCCGTTGAAATGCGTTTGACTTCTTATTTGCCAAGAGCATCAGGAATTGAATGGTATATTTTCAAGACTTTTTTCACTCTTCCACGAACAAAATAAATAAATAAAATACAGTGCAGACCTTTTCCCAGGAAAAGTAAGACGAAACAGGATTCTACAAAAGGCTCAATACAATTTCATTACGGAGTCGCCGTCACCCAGAAAGGGAAATAACGTGTCACCTATCATCGCCACGTGTTGCTCTCAGTGATAAAAAACATTATAAAAGAAGTAAAAAAAGAAAAGGAGTAAAAATGAAAAACCTTGAATGTGTGTAGGTCTTCTTTTCGTGACACCTCCGCTTTTTTATATTTTTTATATTCTCTCCTTGCAGGGAGAACCCTCGTTTGCATCAAGTTGTATTACATTCAGCCTAAGTTGACGTTTTATTTCTTGGCACTCGTCTTTTTCTTTTTTTTTTTATACTCATAATAGCCCCCGAGATATGGGAAGTGACGAATTGAACGGGCGAGTCTCTATTTAATTTCTGCTCTTCTGTCTTTCTCTTCTCGATATAATATCCGTTTAAATCGAATTTTCTTTTTTCTTTTCTCACACGAGGTTAAGAAAAATGAATTCGCGAACGTCTTTTCGTGCATGCCAAATGCCTTCTTGATCGTCGCCTTTTTTTTCTTAACGTTTTATAGTGTAGAATATTAAATTTTGAATCGTGGAAAATTAAATGGAATTGACAAATGAAAAAAACAGAATTTCTGAACATTTTTGACTTAACTTACTCAGACCGAATTTTTATGTTAAAAAATAGTGTTAAAATGTATTCCTTTAATCGTATGGTCGCCATATGCTGCCAGAAATACAGGAGTTGGACAAAATTATAAGAACATTTATGTAAATGCAATGCTCTAGGGAACCCTTTCTAGTTTTGAACCGTGCTAGCTAGCGGGCGAGAATGTACACACATCAGTCTATTAGTAGTAGTGATAGCGTGCGGATGCTAAATACTAGGATGGAAAATACTACAGAAATGATTAACACAAATGCAATAACAGGGTGGAAAATAATTTATTCACAAAAACTGCATATTATATTAATTAGACATACTCCCCATTCAAGTGTATACACTTCAGCCATTTGCCTGAGAGTTTCCGGATGGGTGTGGTGAACCATACCTTGGGTGTGTTGGTGTACCATCTACGGACAATAGCCTGCAATTCCCCTGTTTCGTTCTGCAGCTCATCAACTTTTTTGCGCCTGTTCGACAAACTCGACACGGCGTCCACATTTGGTGCTGTACGCGATGGTGAAGGTCGTACTTTGCTCACATCTTTGGCTGCAGTTGAACTTGGCCAACCGGCGGAACACAGTTTGCCTTGACGGTGGATATCATACGACGGTGAATATCACCTCCTGTGGGAAGTTGTATCGACAAAAATTATCCAGCGTGAACTGCATGCAGCGAACATACACGGCAGAGCGGCTATTCCAAAACCATTGGTGACACCATGCAATACATTGAAACGACGAATATTGTGTCGGAAGAATAAAAATTGGACACAAAAACAATGGGAGAATGTTATCTGATCAGACGAATGGACGTTCACATTATTCCAGACAAACGGACATGTTTACGTTTGGAGAACGTTAGCAGAAGCCTATGGTGTTGACTGTCTCATTCCAGTTGTTAAGCATGGAGGGGGATCAGTGATGCTGTGGGGGGATATCTTACCGTGGTCTCGGCCCACTTGTCTTCATGGGCGGATTGCAGAACAGGATTATGTCAATATTCTGGCCGACTATCTTTATCCAATGCTGCAAAATGTGCTGTTCCTTGATGAACGATTATGTTCTAACACGACTATCTCACACTGTTCGAATTGTTCGAGACTATTTAATGAACACAATGATGAACTACAATATCTCGACTGGAACCCTCAGTGCCCTGATTTTAATATTACTGACCTTTGTGGAGGATTTTGGAGGCAAGCTGTGCGCTAGGTGTCCACCTCCAAGGACACTTTCTGAATTAGCGACTTTTTTTGCAGAAGAAGTGGCTACGTATCCCTGTGACTGTTGCGCAAGATTTGTATTTGTCCATTGAATGTCGGATACAAACTGTAATTAATGCAAAAGGAAGATCATCGCCCTATTAATAAATATTTTTTCTCATTTTACAGATGTTCATATTATTTTGTACAACCCTTGTATTTTAATACATTAATTATAAAAACTCAACTGAATGAATTGGCAAAAACACTGGCATTGTCAATTATAAAATATTCTTCAAACCTGACTGCTGCATAGCATCGATAAACTTAGTTATGATAATCCTATTAAAATTTATGACTTAGATGGAATTTTAAAGCAGGATGGATGAAGATGCGGTTTTAAAAATATTTAGGAAAAAGGGTAGAAAATTTATGAAAATTTATGAAAAAGGGTAGAAATTTATTACGAAAATTCTTGAGACGAATTCTTTGGAACGAGTATTCTTGAGTCGATCGGTTTGTTTTGCATGTGTACAAAAAATAGGGTAGTCAATCATGAAGGACCCTTAGACCTGGATGCAAAATTTTTATCAAACTGGCCTCTTGAAATTAGGGGGGGGGGGCAGTCATGCTGAAATTAGAAACTGCGTATAAAATGAGGTCAGTAATAAAGAGTCTCATATTGCGCCGCCATTATGTAGCGCTCTCTCTGGTGAGTGCTTTGACCCTGGCCTACGCTACGAATGACGTAATAATGAGAACCCGGAAGCTTCGGAAATGGCTGGAAATTACCTCAAGCTAACACCGAGGGGTTACAATCACTAGTGCAAATTACTGTAACTTTCTCATGACCAACGTGAAGCATGCTTTTCGATCCAAGTGGCGGGGACTGCTGTCTCAAGGAGTCTTTTTGCTGCAAGACTTACACCGGAGTGGACACAAAGGTTTGACTGAAGAAATTGAAGTTTCTGTTGTCTCAGTTAGATGCCGCTAGACTTGGAATCGTGTGATTTTTGTACCGCCAAAAAAGAAAAATTGTGACAGATTTTAAGCATACCCGCCGGACTTGGTGTTCCTCTACGGATGCCGCCACGTTCTCGACCTTAGTCCCTTGTGATTTCTTTCTTTGGAGATTTGTCAGGAAACCAAGTTTTCGTGTCACACAACCAACCGATCTGCTTGAATTGCTACATACTGATTGATCTCCCATGGCTACGAGAAATAAAAAAAACATGAAATTGCTATATTCCGCTGTGTACGCCCTGGTGATTATGACAGTGATCTAAAATATGCACTATGTTAAAACTGCCAAGTCCCTCAGCAAACAACGTTTTATATTAGCTTATAGTAATTTACGTAGATCTAATACAAAAGAAATGATAAACTCGATTTTTTGTTTCTGGATTTAGATCACTGTCATATTCACCGGTACATATAAAGGATTTCATGCCCAAATATTTGGAAGAAGTTAAGATAATTAAGACCAGTTAAAAGTTTTCTTCAATCCTGAGATAGGTTTTCTTCAGTTTAAAATAAGTTTGATGTCTTTAGGAATCCTAACAGTGTTTAAATATAAAGGCGACAAATAATATATAAGGTTTGATGTATAATTTATATTAAAAGTATACCATTTATTGGGAAATCTTGATCGAATCGTACAACATCAAATAAGGCAAATCCTACCTTAGAGTGGAAAATGTGGCAAGTCTGGAATAATAAAGAGCGTGGAACTATCGAGATTGGATTTGGTTTAATTTTTTAAAAAGAAATTTCTTCAGTTTTAAAGTTAAGTGAACAATTTTAAAGGTTGAGCTTATAATACCAAAAGGAAAAGTCCCTTTTTTCTTATATTACCCTTTTCTGAAGAGACAGTACTTTAAAAAAGAAGAAGAAAGAAAAAAGAGGTTGGAGGATATAGGAACCCTAAAGGATTACAGTTACTTCATCTTGCGATTTCTCTATCTCTCTCTCTTATTTTTCCTTTTATTTATTTATTTATCCCTATAGTGAGGATTTTCCCCCTTTCTTCCCTCCTGTGTTCCTTTTTCGCATTTCATCAGTTGAACAGTAAGTCGGTTGACGTTCGACCCCTGTTGGCGAGCCTGAGCACCAAAGGAGTGAAGTTAGCCAGCCAATTATTGAGAGCATTAGAGGAGATCCCCCAGAATTACCAGTGAAGCTTCTTTGAGAAGCACCAATTCGATTCAGTTTGGCAACGGCTTTTCTCTCTCTTACCAACTGAGTTACGGGCGCCGATTGCCTCTTCTCGCTGCCTCCTCCTCCTCGTGCGATCTCACGGTCTTTTTGGTCCACGGGTGCAACTGACTGTCGCAAAACTTGACACGAAACTGATGGTAATAGTAGCGAGGCCTAAACGCCACTGTCCCCCGGAATTAGCACTAGAAACGCATGAATGATTGGAAACGAGGGTCTTTGTTCTCGAAATAAATCAGCCCGAAAACCGTAATAATTCCCCCATTAACGAAGGAACCCAGGAGCCCAGGGTCTAGAATTTGTCAACTGGCATTATCAAAGTAAGACTCAAGTGAAAACTTTTCCATCCTTTTAACATAAAAAGACGGTGGAAGGCATGGCTAGGGATTTGCTTTCATTTTAAAATCAAATTAAAACTTAAATTCCTCGTGTTTTATGCAGTTTTTTTTCAGTCCGTTCCTTTCGATTAAATGCCAAAAGCGCACTCTAAAGTATGAAATTGAAGACCCTAATTTAATGGAATATAATGCATCCAAATTTTTATTTTTAATTATTCGGTCTTCTAAGATGTTAAGAATTATTTTCCTCGCTCAATAAAACATTGTTCTTTTCAGTTTTTTCGGTCAAATAAATAGAAATTTCAAGTCAACTAGTAAAAGCAAGTCTCTAAATTTATACTAAAAATTGTGTTTTTATAGGTCGATAGCATGGTAACACAATTTTAAAACACTCTTACAAGAATACTTTAAGAGATATTGGCAATTTGACTGATTGAAAATGCAGCAACAATGCAGTATCCCATTTCTAACGGTATACGAGGTAAGTTCAAAATGTTCCTATTTTTGTCGAAGGCAGGCTGTAGACTTTTGTTTGCCACCTGCTTCAGAGCTTCCGGTGCAGTCAGCTTGACCTCTTTCGCTGATTGGAAATCACGCCCCTTCAGCTCTATCTTTCGCCCCGGTTAGGTGAGTAAGGAGCTTGTGAAAGTACAGTTACTCAGTGTTTTTCCAGATACTTTTGCACAAGAAACGATTGATAAGTCGACCAAAGACGCACTCATGAAGCACTCATGATTTGTTGGTCCAAAGACGTGGACGTTTGCGGCGAATGGCGTCCGGTTGGTGTCGCAAGACGTCTACGTACATTTATTTATTAACTTTACGACCTTCTGGTACGAATTCTTAGTGGACTATTCCTTTGCAATCAAAAAAACCACAAGCATGAACTTTCTTTTGGAGTAGTCAGCACGGAGCTTCTGTGATCGGGGGGACGAGCTTTTTTTCCATATGGGTGAATGTCTTTTTGTTTGAGAGTCGTAAAGAAAGCACCATGTTTCATCGCCCGTGATAATTCGTCCTAACAGACTGGGATCTTTGACAACAGAATCGATATTATCAGGTGCGATTTCGCAACGCAACTGTAACTGTTCTTCCGTTAGTTTTTCGGGTAACATGTCCTGACAAACGCAATGCATGTTAAAGTCTGCGGACAAAATCGCGTAGTAATTACCAACAGAAACTCTAGATTAAGTAGCAAGTTCTTTGACTTTTAATTGTTCTGCCCGCACTAGTTCTGCAATTTTAGCAATTGTTTCTGCATTTCTGGCCGTCCAGGGTCTATCGGACCTTGGATCGTCCTCAATTTCTCGTCGCCCTTCCTTAAACCGTCATGCCAAACATAAATTTGAGTTCTTCCCGTTGTTGCATCACCATCGTTGAAGTAATGCCATTGTTTCCGAAAACGATTTCCTCAATTTAACGTTTGCACGCTGCTCAAATTGCGACATGTTTGACCGACTGAATGCGACGCGCGCATCAAACAACATTACGTACACAAAACTGAATGGCATCAAGATCGTATATAATTCAGAAATTTCGGGAACATTTTGAACCTTTCTCATATATTGCATATCCATACGGTATAAATCCGATTTTAAAAGTATGCCTGAAAGATTTTTCAGGATCATTCTAGAATTCTATACCATTGTGGCCCGGAATAAGAAAACAACTGCTGCAAAAGTGACTGCAGAGCTTAAGCTCAGTCTTTCAAAGCCCATATCCAGAAGAACTCGGAGGAGGAAACTCCGTAAGCAAAATATTCATTGGTGGTCGATATTAATGCTGAGAAGAGGATTGAGACGGAAAACACCCATAAATCATGGACCATCGATGAATGGAAGACGAATATGGTCCGACGACTTCACACTGCTCCCACTGATTACGTGTCGCAAACCGTCCCAAGCTTACGACCAAGTCTGTCTTCTTGTCAACGGTAAAGCATGGTGGAAGGCATACATGGTTTCGGCAGTACAGACATTCTTTCCCGAAAACAGCACCAAGACGATAAAGTTTCTATGCACGCAGATGATGTTGTCAAATGGTGGTTTAAAGAGCATGCAGAGGAAGCTCTCGCACTTTCTCTTGACACCGCAGTCGCTGAGCCTCAATATAATGAGGCCACTACGGTCAGTTTTGGAGAACACGGTTGGTCTCATTTTTTTGTCTCCAGTATCTGTGTGAGAACTGAGGGAGAATTTTTTCATGAAGAGTTCCATTATTTATCATTCAGGAGAACTCAGGCGGTTTTGGATGCCAAAGGCGGTCCAACGCCATATTAAATAGACATGTTCTTTAACCAAACGTTTCCATATATTTGTCTAAATACTGTATGCGTTTTCATTCCTATCTTCAATCTAAACAAAGATCCTTGTATTAAACTACGGTAGCCACGGCTTTTGCTAAGTCTACTAACGCCGGACAAAAAAGCCGGGAAAATGTTCCCGTAAGTTTTGGCCTGCTTTATTAATGCGCATAAAATGCATAAGTTTAATTAAACTATTGTACAGTTTTCATAATTTCATGTGCCCGATTAAAAAATTATTCTTTTACATTTCACTTAATAGCTGACCCGTCTTAATGAAAATTAAATTTTACGACCCGGCTGTTACTGACCTAAATTTTTAATTGTTTGTGATGTCTCAAGAAATAGTCTTTTCTCTGTAACAATGTGAATTTTTCTTTTTTTTATAATTTTATTTAACTTCTGAAGAGAAAAGAACTCTCGCGATCTATTGTGTAAAGGATGTTTGTTATCGAGTCGTAAAAGAGATTTTTTAAACGGTAACAAGACTCGAGAAAGTTGAATGAAGAGGAGGGGAAAGGGTGGTGAACTGGGAATGGAGAGCACTGCCTGTCTCTGCTTGCAAACAATGAGTTTGTCTTTTATGCTTTTAGAATTGCCACTTGTGTACATTTCACTGCCTATAAAATACAAACGGCCTCGGCTAACAGTCCAGGGCGCCGATGAAATTGAAAATGGTGTAAAACAGGACGTTCACTTTCCACGAGGGTCTCGATTCCTACTCTTTGGAGTTGGTGGAACTGCTTGTTGGAGACCTTCGTCGAATCTCTCTTGTCGACAACGAAAGAAGAGAGCGGGTAGAGGAGAGGGGAAAAGAAGTCCCATAAAAGAGAGCTCTTGACATGCATTTCTATGAAAGGTTAAAGCAAGAGAACAAGAGAAATTACTTCAATATCCAAAAGAAAGAAGAACAACAGAAAACACTATAAATATTTAACAATTCTCTGGACACGGAATAGCTCGACGGAAGGCGGGTGCCATAAAATAAAGCCCATCTCCCCATTAATACACGGCGTCCTAGAGCAGCAGCCAATGTCGAAAGTAAATACAAAAAAGAGGAAAAGGGACAATACAAGTTTTTCTTTTCGTAATAGGATCGCGCACAGACACGTACAGATATAATAAAACGAAGAGACATGCATTTATATTCATACGATGGCGTTGCTCGATTTCTTGAGTTTTTTAGAGCATAACCTTCAAGAGTCAATGTTGGAGAGTATGTAAAGTTTTTCCTGCTGGAGTTGTTGCATTCTTAAGTAAATGATTACTTATGCATACAGTACATCAAAACAGAAATCGATAAGATTTTTAATTACATGCTAACATATGTTCTTTGCATTGGTGTATACTTTTCCACACAGTCTTACCGCTATGTCTGCTCATAATGTTCAGAAATTTGACAAAAAAAGAATTGGCAGTGTTTATCAGAGAAAGTAACATTTGCCTATCAATGAAATGGCATAAGTGGCCCTTTCTCACTTCAGAGTTATAAGGTCGTTCCCTCTTCTATTGATAATCACGTTTTAGTTTAATTTAGTTATACGAATGATTCAAATTTACAGAATTAGAAAAAGCAATAAGCGCAGAGTATATACCAGTAACCTGATGCAGTTCGCACAGAAATGCATAGACAACAATGGAATTTTAGGTTTTTATTTTAGTAATGGAATACCAGAATACTTACCAAATGGCACTGTAGTGGATTGCATAGTTTGTGTAGGGTGTGGGACAGTTCACCCCGAAGCAATACTTATAAATGTTAAATGTGGTACACCCAATTCAAGAACGAAGCTGTTAGAGGAGGTAAAACACTATGGTAACACAGAAATATTGCACCAGATAGAATCCTTCAACGTAATTCAATGAAAATGGCCAATTTCTGTATATCTCTGACTTCATATAGCCCCATAACCAAAATTGGCAAGACTTAAGGTCTAGGTAATAAGAATGCGGATACGTACGTCGTTATCTGGTAGGCAGAAAAATAACTATTCTGGTATTAAGCGTCTTCATTATGAACCAAAAATCACACTTCTTTCTGTGCATTTCTTTGCTAACGCATCAGATTACTCCACATACTTTACTATTCAGTGAACAAAGTTCGTGGTAGAAGTATTTTGCTCCAATTTTCTATTCAATGGAATGAAATATTTGTGAACTCTATATTGGGAAGTTCTACGAGGGGTGGTCATAGAATCATTACAATCAGTGATTGCTTTTAAAAAAATGTGTGGTGCCACTGGGAAGCGACATCTCTCGATGCTGGAAGATACAAAGCGGTGTTTGGTACAGTACCACTAAAAGCCGCCAGAGCGTCGAAAGCAATTTGGCGCAGCCCG
This sequence comes from Rhysida immarginata, assembly GCA_023313115.1. Lineage (NCBI taxonomy): Eukaryota > Metazoa > Arthropoda > Chilopoda > Scolopendromorpha > Scolopendridae > Rhysida > Rhysida immarginata. The sequence goes on along the minus strand of JAHWFO010004243.1, from coordinate 2,385,172 downwards.
TCGGTAAATTGGTGGATGAAGGCGCTGAGGCGCAGGTCTTGTCGCTCTCGAGACCAGCGGGTCGAGGGTTCGAATCCCGCTGAGGATATATACAGGGTGCGTTCACAAAGTTTCAAGACTGGTCTCAGAACAAAAAATTTATTAAACATTTTTTTATAGCGAACTAAAAGTCTTCGAAATATGACCCTTGGGCATCAACAGAACGCTGCCAGCGTTTTTTCCATTGTTCATAGGCTCCCTGGAACTCTTCGCACGGAAGGCTGTCAAGGGACCTCGTAAAAGCTGCCTGGACCGCTGAATCCTGTCGAATCGCTTCTCTTTCAGGTCGAATCGCTTCCCTTAATTCGGGGGAACAGAAAGAAGTCGCTGGGAGCTAGGTCGGGACAGTAGAGTGGCTGGGGCAGTGTAGCCAAAACTTCGCCGGCGGCGAGCGACGTGTGAGAGAGCGCATTGTCGTGGTGAAGAACCCAATTGTCTTTGATCTCCTGGCGGACACCGGAGCATTTTCGACTCTAAATTTTTGACGCACTCTCCGAGTTTTCGACGGGGGTCACTGACACGCACAAACGCCACTAGCGATCTGCTCACTCCAGCGTCTCGGAAGTAACTGCCGCTGGTGCTGTCAGTTAGCTGACACCCCCCCCCCACTACTTCACCCTGTCGGTGGAACCGGTCTGCGCGCCCACCTCTGCTCAGGAAAAATCAGTCTTGAAACTTTGTGAACGCACCCTGTATGTCCGTTTGCTAGCCGCTTGAGGACTCAAGCTAAGTCTCAGTAGGCCAATTCCCACACTAGGCTGAATTATTAATGATTAATATAACTAACTCGTCTATACTGAGAATAAGGACTACATTAGATTATACAAGGTAACTACAAAAATTCTTGCCGTTTTCAGGTTGCAAATAAAAGGAAGTGAGAGAATATATGCAAATGAGTGTACAGTGTGGTCCAAAATCTGTCAGGGGGAAGCAGGAAGGTTAACCTGTAGAAATACAGGGCTGTTAGGCTTTCACATCAATCGCATATCGTGCAGAAGTGAAGACAAATGGAGGTATCGAAGGAGATGGTTAGGTGTAGTTTGCTTTATGACTTCAAGGTGGGCTTGTCGGCAGCAGCATCAAGTCGCCGAATGTGTCTTGCGTTTGGGGATGATGCTGTGAATGAACGCACCGCAAGGCATTGGTTCCAGACAACAGGTCGGGAGAATTTGCCATTTCTGATGAACCCCGTAGTCTAGTAGACGCCAAATGGTTCACTACGAGCTGCTATCAACTGGCCAAGCCATCACTGGGGACCTGTACTCCCAGCAGTTGGAACGTGTGCAACAGGCATTGCAGCAGAAGGAGCCAGCATTGGTGAATCGCGAAGGGGTACTCTTCCTTCATGACAATGCCTGGCCACATGTGGCGTGGATGGCCAGGGAAACCATAGAGCGGCTTGGCTGGGAAACTTTGTGTCATCCACCTTACTCACAAGATCTTGCTCCAACGGATTATCACCTTTTCCATTCTCTGGACAACCATCTTTGTGGAAAATCCTCCAATGATACAGACTTGCGAAAGGAACTCACGGACTTCTTTGAGTCCAAGACCGGCAATTTTTCAGCCAGGGGATTGATCAACTGGAGACACGTTGACAGAAAGTGCTAGGTGCCAATGGGGATTACTTTGGGGACTAGCGATACACTACTTTTTGTGTACATCAATTTTGTTTTCCGGAATTAAAAACGGCAAGAACTTTTGTGGTTACCTAGTATTATGTTTTCGATCTCCCGCGACCTTGCGTGACTCCTTCCTTGACAGAACTGTCAGTATCTTCTCGTGCAGAATTATTTTCATATAGTGAAAGCATACTTGTTTAATTTTTTCGTTTCCAGTATTTTCCAATTACCCCAAAGGGTAAATACTGTATATGGAAACTGCGCCATCCATACCGTCACGTGGATAAGCAAAGAATTATTACACATTGCCGATTCTTTTTTGTAAAATTCTGAAAACTAAGGGCTCATACAGTCATGAGTCTACCTATGCGGCAATGTATGCACTGATACCTCAATTTAGGCAGCATTTAGCCTTATTTCAAGTCCACAAATCACACATGTAAATGAAAACCTTAGCTTCTGTTTCTCCGTATTTGGCAGAGATTGGCATAGAGGCAGTGGAAAACCGAGCCAGGACCAGATGTCGAGCTCCTTCTCATTAAAACTTATCTCTTGCGTTCTTCACGTTAATAATTGGATTATTTGGTAGTAGAGGAAGGTCCATACGATCCTTTTTATTAAATTGATCCTCTACGGCAGACAGTCGCCCTATTTAATGGAGCTTTATGAAGGCGAGTGAAATGTTAAGTCTATCGAATGATAATCAATTTCATTAAGTGGATGGCGTTAATGAAGGCGTTGAACAGGTGCTCGAGAAATACTACTTCGAGAAGAAACACCTAACATGGATGGCTCCTCCCGTGCAGACAGGCGATAAGAAATACAGAAAGATATTATTAGCGATATTGATTGAGATTGCGCTCGCAACGACTCTCATAATGATGCCCAAGTACATCTTAAACGTAAAAGGAGAGTAATTACGTAATAACTCGGCAATATTTGTCTCGTTTTATTGGTGGGGGGGTGACATGAGCTGTTAGTCGTTGCTGTCTCGTCCCTTTTAGGTCCCCTCAAACTCCTTGTCTCCCCTCCGGTCATCATGGCCGGGGCTGTTTTATGGCTCTAGAAACATCGTCGCACTTAGATTACCCGTAGCGATAATGCAAAGGCCCTGCAGAGGAAAAAGGAAGGGGGAGTATGCTGGAGGGGGTTTTGTCGACCAGTGACCGGTTAACTGATTGAGTGGGGGCGTTATGGCTCCGTTAGCTTTGCCAGCGACATAATAAAGTACAAGTAGAAACGGTCGGACGGGAAATAAGTAGGGGAGTAATGACGGTGGTCTCTTGCACGCGGGGACATTTACGACTCCACGAGAAGACAGGGGGTTAAGTTGCCTATGATTTGTCTCGATCCCTCGAATTTCATTTAATTTTCCTTTTATTAAACTGATCCTTTATCTTTGTTCGTACGAAGTTTTCCTTAACAGTTTATTGCAAAAAAAAAAAAATTGACGTTTACAATTCTCCTTTACGTGTTTATTACTTCAGATTCGACGTTGCGTAAAATTCTTAAAGTTTTCATCTAACTTCTTCACTGTATTATTAAAGAAAATATAAAAAACATAAACAGAAGAAATAAATTATAATATTAAGTTTAAAAAAAAACACACAAGAAGCTTGATGGATTGGCAAAAGGAGATATTTATGGGAAGCAAAAGGGTTTATGGGCGATATTAACGATCGAACCGGTAGGAAGAGACGAATTGTCAACACTACAATTTTCCCGTGGCATTTATGACGTGTAGCCGTAATGTATGGGGCTGTTTTCCTATCCTTTTGCTTATAGCCGTTAAGTCGCCATTGGTCAGGAGAAGTCAATTAAAGAAGATTTGTTTGAAGGTCTGTCCACACCCACTCTCCCTCCTTCGCTTGTTTTTTTTTTGCTCAGGACGTCAAAGTCAGTGAAATTTATTCCCGATTCACCTTTGCTTTGGGTTCCGTAGCTCGCCAGACTACGTTCTCGATGGGAGAGATGGAAATGAACAACATCTGAATGCGATTCTTGTCCGAACAGGAATAAGGAACGGTTTTATAGAATCCTGCCGCGTCGAAGAAATTATAGAGCTACTCGAGTCTGCAAACAAATAAGAGAAAACGGTGTGGGTGGCATTGTTAGGGGAAAAGGGGAGAATAAGTAAATAAATAACGCCGAGAAAGCGAAGGAATAAACAAACAAACAACGACTCGTAAATTGATTCTGCTGGCGATTCTAGTAACTGTAGATGCTATCCGATTTTATTTTCTGGTCATATTAATTATAGCCAATACATTTCTCTAAAAAACTGTTTTAATACAATAGATTATAACATTTCAATATAAAATATATATGGCACAATGATAATTATGTATAGTTCATTCTTAATCGTGTGTTATTTGTTACTCTTGGATGAACGATGGAAGTACCGGATGATCCAAACCCAACAAAAAATTTGAAAATGTAATTATACGGTAATCTGAAGCGATTTTTTCCAAGAAGTGGAATTTTTGGTTCATAATGAAATTTAATACGTGTATCCTCGTTTATCACGGGGTTTGGTTCCAAAAAAGTACCGTGATAAGCAAAACCGTGATAAATGAATAATATAACCTATGGGAAAAATAGGGTTTCCCAATTTACCCAAATATTACAACTAAATAGATTTAAATGCACATAATAATATTTAATTTTCATTATTTAAATACGTATCATCTATTTAATAATTTAATATTTATTATTAATTTAATATTTCAGTAAACTTTTATACGTAATACGCAGTGGCATAGCGAGGGTAAAATCATGATATTCATTGTTTCGCCCCGTGTTATCGTATTTTGTGGCCGCGGAACCCCCCCCCCCCCCCCGTGGCGCTGCATCACTTAAAGCATGTATCACAATTTTACGTCATATTCATTCATAACATGTCATTTCAAGCTGTTTGATATATTACATGCCTTATCTTAGTATTGATGATTTTCAGTGTTATCATAATGGTATCATTATAACGCATACCATTATAATAAAACCAACAATAAAACCAACAATAAAACAAATTTTGACTATAATTAATTTTACGTTATAGACATTCATGACATGCCATTTCAAGTTTTTTTGACATATTACATGCCAAAATATAACACTTTCAGGCTTGCTTAACCAGCTCGCCAGTTCCTGCCCACTGGACCTAGCTTCAGGAGCTTCGTCTTGCTTCTTTCTGTCACAGACTGTGCTGTCATCTCTTGCGCTGTTACTGTCGCGACCGTTCGCCAATCCGTGATAACATGGATCAATCCTGAAAAGCATGACAAGGGTTGCAATCAAGGGTACCGTGATAACCTGGATCAGTGATAAACGATGCCGTGATAAACGAGGATAGATGTACCAGAATAGTTACATTTCTGATCCGCAGATTGTACCTCAATGATCCGAGATCAATTGAACCGTCGTATTTAAACAGATTCCCTGTTTACCCCCGTCCTGCCGTCAGTAAGTTGCTACTGCTGCACATACTATAAGCATATTGTCTTGAAGGTTAGCTAGGCCGAGGTCAAAGTTAAACTGTTTTATTAGAATGCCTACGGCTCCAGCTGATGGTCAGAATTAAGTAGATTACTATAACGCACCCCATCAGATTACTAAACATACATAAATAAGTAGAAATAAACTTCTGTGGTTGTGGTTACTTACTGCGTGAAGAAACAGGAGACACAAGATCCAAATTACTTACTTTTTGTGATCAAGTGGATCTTGTGTCTCATGTATATTCTTACGATGTATTGCATTTTCAAATTTTCTGTTATTTTTGGATTACCCAGTAGCTTACATAAATTTTTATAATGGCATCACAGGAATAGATAGACGGCAAGCAACGTTGTTAATTGATAAAATCTCCCTTTCCTGTGAACAGAACGATTATTTCCCCGATCATTTTATATCCATTTTGTATTGAATATTTCAGCTTGTTCTATCGTTGATCGCATTCAACATCAGTAAATTTAACTTGTTAAAAAAAGTCTTAAAATTACTTAAAGATGATTTGGGAGCTATTATAACAGTGGATTACAATTTCCTTCCTCTTTATTAGATGGTAAAGTTTGTTGTAATAGGAAAGAAAACAAAAGTGTGTTTTGGATGACCCTTTCATTTATTTTGATTAAACTTCTGTAATTGGATTTACAGTAAATAATAGCTACTGTAGAAAACTATTCTTTATCTTCTGTTGCAAATCTGATACAGGGGTTGGCAGCGTTTAAAGGGAAACAAACCATTTTCTTTAAAATGACCCTTTTGTTTGTTTAGTCTAGACTGTTATTTATTTTCCAGCACTGCACATATATTTATACATTACTCAACTAATCGAGGGCATCCGGATTCACTTTCCATTTTACATATATTTTCCCCATCTCATTGAAGGTTAAAGATTATCGTTAGTTTATTTTAATAATTTGAAACAATACCACGAACCGAAATTACTTCTTAAATTCTTAATTTCTGAGAAACACTGCGATAAAATCGCTGCCATTTCCTATAGTCATCTATAATAGTAAGAAAAGATAACTTATAATAATGTTTGAATATTTGCAGGAACTTTTAGTTTCTCTGAATACTCTTTGCATGCATGCATTCCCAATAGGAAGTGCTTAACAAACAGAATTCTGTTATCTTTATAGTTGTTAATTGCAAAGTAGAGAAAATAAGTCTTTTGTTTTTCAATATTTGCCTATCAGTTTGAAAACTAAAGTGAACTTGTTTCTCAGTTGTTTGACTTGCAAAGTCACCCGACCTTAAGTTACACGAATTACCTTCCCTGGAGTCACATTAAGCCGACGGTCTATTCCATTAACTGACTTTCAAGGGCCGAAATGCAAGATCGAATCATGTGAGCAAAACAAATAAGGAAAAATGTAAAGATGATTTGGAGGATCCTTGTATTAAGAGGGAGCAGAGCCAAACTGTATTATTGATGTTGAAGATGACAGTTTTGAATCGCAATTGGAACTTGAAGTATTTTTATTGCTTAGAAGTTGCACTTTATTAAATTAGATGTTCAATGTAATTTGAATGGAAATAGAGTAATAAACGAAAGGAAGAGTAATTCCACGATCTATCGTGGACACTGATAGCTATGTTGTCTAAGCAATGCTTTGATACTTCCTTAAAGAAAAAAACATGCAGTACATAAGATAAAAAAAAAAAACGTTGATGGGATTTCATTTAAAAAGATTTTCATAAATATGTGATTAAGTTTCGATAACTTTCATTTGCTATAAATGTTATGTAGTTACGGCTTGTTCAGTGCTTTTTAATATGGTTTAAGTTTGTATGACTAAGTTATACATGTTCTATGTGAGCCCTTTGTTATCAATGCGATAATCCAATTTCTGCTACGCGTCGTCTCCCAGGATGTTTTCCGTATATACAGAAGGTTGATTACGATCTAAAGTAACGGTTTGAAGGCGAAAGTTTACGTTAAAAACCCTTTCTCCGCCAACGATCGTGTTCTATTTGGTGACCCTTGTTGTGGATTATTGCCCTGCACCGTATCTTCCACTGTAGAGGAGATGTCTGCAGAACGACGAGGCTGATTTGTTCCATTCCTGTTTGCAGTCTTTCCAGAGACCCTCAATGATTGTTGGACGGCGTCGAGCAAGGGCTCGTTTCAATAATCCAAATCCACAGAAATCCATCGAGGATGCATCTGGTGACTTGACAGGGATTATCGTGAAAGGGTATAACGCGAATTCCAGTTTCATCTTCCAACTCCAAGAAAAATTGAACGGTCGAGTTAGACGTATGGCTGGAGGCTTTGTCATGATATAGCCAAACTTTACTTTTGTCCTCTCCTTACAATACGGGGATTTCTTCGTGGAAAATTGGACTGAGAACATGCTTCAAGGCAGTCAACCTTAGCTTCCTGTCCACTTTTCTGATTGGGAGCTTGCCGTTACACGAGTATCTCGCAACACCATAAATCCTTTTGAAGAACTTTCCTTACATTCCTTGGGCCACTTTTGATATGACTTCTCTCCACATGGACGATCGAATGTTGCAATCATTAAGATAGATATAGGCTTCATCCAAACTGACAACGTACTTCCATCGTTCTGCTGCGAAGTTACCCTCATAGAGCCTCCGATAGTCCCCATCCCTTTCTGCGACGTGTCGTAGCAGAAGCTTATGAACATGACTCTTGTGCCGCTTCTCCAGTTGCAAATCTTTGTTTATTGTTTTATTTACGGTAGCTATGAAGTTCCCACAGTGTTTGTGATCCCTCTTTGGGTTGCTGGATATTCATACTGGACAAGCTGCTTGACCTTTTGAATGACCTGTGGTGTTCGGCTTGTGAGAACTCGGGGATTTTGCTGTTTCAGACCACTTAGAATTAACCCTTACAGGGATTTTCCTTTCCCATTCAGTACTGCCGATATATCTTTCTTCGAACAGAAAAATTTTGTTTTACGTGCGCTTAACGTACCCGCAGCATTCACGCAATAAATCTTACCAAAGATCGTAATCAACCCTCTGTATAAACAACGAATGTTCTAAAAATTTCTTACTCCAGTCGCAGATGTACTGCCTTTTCGGTTGACATTCTAAAAAATCGCTGTAACATGGTAACCAAGTTTCATTTCGATCGAAATGCCATTTTGCTTAGCATCTCAACGGGCGCACACATGGTGGTGACGTTTAGAACAACTGTTATCGTTAAACCATGGAGATTTAACCTGAGACGCAACTCCGTGGTTTTTTATTTATTTATTTTTTTGTATTTCCGTTATTTAGAGCCATCTGGATAATGGTACTAGAAATTGCATATAGGTTGAGTGCGCATGTGTTTGCTAGCATTCGCTGCTTTCTCCATGTTTTAATATTTCTTAGGTACTGCTGCTCTGTATTACATAGTTAATTAGAATCAAACTAATTAGGTTCAATCCGTATCTAAAGGAGACTACAGGGCCTAAATGAGCAGGCGGATACCGGTTAAGTTTGTTGTTGATGTAGAATGGAGTTATGGGAATACTTTTAACTGCTTACTTGCCCAGGTGGCGCTGAAAGCAATTAAGAAAAATAACAATATAGGAATCTAATACAGTTGCATCTCCGGATTAATTTCTCCATGCTTTCTACTCTACTCTGTGCTACTGGTCGTCCATAAATTACGTAGCGCGTGAAAGGGGGAGATGGGATATGACCAGCGTTATGAGTGTTGCAGAGAGGTCTAGGTTTGGTTTGGTTTGGTTTGTTTGGTATTAACGTCCTTTTCAACTGCCATGGTCATTTCAGGACGGCGTTATAGGGGCCGCAAATTTTGCCTTGCAAGGGTTCTTAAACGTGCAGCCGGCAAACGACTACACGGGACCAACGGCTTTACTTCCCTTCCGAAGGAAGTGCGTGATCTCTGGATTTTCCCCTGGAAAAATCCTCGTCGTCCTCGGCCGGGGTCGAACCCGCGTCCTCGGGCATCAGACGCGATCACGCAACCACTGAGCCAACGAGGCCGATCTAGGATTACACAACTCTTCTCTTTAGATTTATCTGAACTTAAATTTGTGAGCTGTTAAATTTATCAAGAAAAGAATTAAAACATAAGAAAAAAAAGTTTTTTGACCCTTTGCAGCCCTGAGTGAATTTATTCTCCGGTTTTAAAATATTTAATTGCAGGATTATTGTTGGCATTACTCTCAAAGTTCATCCAATTTTTCATAAATTGTATTTTTTTAATTTATGATATCCGGACATACACGTCCTAAAACATAACAATTTGATGGGTATGTTTAAAAAAGTAATACAATATATTGTATCTTTTTTCCACATTGAACATTTTAGGTATACTGTGAAATTAGTTAAAACAATTCATTTTAGCGTTTGGACACAAATTTACATTGAAGATAAGTGAATGGCTAGGATTCTACATTGTATGCCTTCCATGATGCACAGTTCACTCCTTAACTCGATTGTTGCTCATTATAGGTTGAAAGTTTTATATAATTTGCTTCATTGGAATATCCTTTTCTTTTCAAACCAGTGCATTCTGGTATTTTCCCGTACATCATTAGAACCCCATGGGAGGATGAATAACTCGCCTGCTCTTATGCTCTTAAGTAAAAAGTATTATTTCTATATTGTCACGTAATATTACATCAGTTTTACAATTTGAGCAATTTGAGAGCCATTCGGGTGGGGGGGGGGGGACGTTCGAGTGCAGCATTACATTATTACCAATGGGGAGTCCGAATGTGCGTAATGGGTGTGATACAAGGTGGTGGAGGTGAAAAAATAAGCCCGTTTTGTTTTGCGTAATTTATGGATGGCCCCTAGGTATTTTGCGTGTCCCCATATATAATGGTTATTTTCTATAAAAATGCTGAAAGTGTTTATTTTTTTATAATATCCTGTCAACAGTATTGCAATGATAATGCATGTGCTATATCATCAGAGTAAATCTCTATGAAATTTTATGTTCAATTTAGGGAATGCGAAACATGGTTCTTGTTGAAATCTCTTTGGAGATGGCAATTTCTTCAATTCTTATTCTAAAATTTATCTTCAAACATGCAAGTTGTAAAAAATTCTCTTTAAGTTAATTCCAGTCTCATTAAAAAATTTAAATAATAATAATTACAATTAACAATTTTGAAAAAGATATAAAGTTTAAAAATATGATTAATTATAAAAACTTGCGATATAATGGTGAGTATTTTATTGTCATAATAGAATGGAGAAAGTATAAGCTTTGCGATTCAACAACAATGGCACCAATCTTAAGTTACAGGTGATCTTAAATTTCTGTGGTTTTTATAAAATATGTATAAATCTTGAATCAACGTTTTAAGTTGAAATCCGAAGTTTTTAAATGCTGTAAGAGCGCATTTAGAAACTGTGGGCTTGCAGCATCACCATGTCGTGAATTAAGCCTATTAAGTTCATCAATGTTCAGTGGCGTGTATGATGAAGTTATTTTTCTCCTCCTTTCTCTTCTTCGGCCATTTGCTCTCAGGTAATTGATCAGAAACTTGTTTTAATCTATTTTTAACTCTCTTAAGTCCCTCCAGGAGGTTGGGGCCGTTGCATACGCTTTATCAGGGTCTCCTTTAACGGAATTTTTAACCCTTTGCTGTTGGTTAATAAAGAAGACTTTTCCGGCAAAGTAGGGAAAAGCCAGTTGTGGCGCCATGAGAAATTGTCTGTTGCGGTGAAGCCTCGCTGCATTTGTTCTATTAAAACCCCCTTTCGAAGGAGGAGAGGGGGTTATAGGGTAGAAAAGGGGGCAGTTAGAAAGTGGGAGGGGGGTTCTTGAGGCCGGCAACACGGTTTGCCCACTTTGCCAACGCTCTCTTCCCTTTCTAATGACCAGTTGGAAGCCCCCGTTCTCTTATTGGCTTGTTAGTGTAACCAACCGAGAAACAGTTGCCATAGATTTTGGGATGCTCCAGACACTAATCGGGACGCACAGCTCGCTATAACCCTTTTCTCTCCAACCTTCTACATCAAATGTCTCCCTCCTCCCTTTTCCTTTTACTACTTCCCTCGCAGCCCTTTTTTTTTTCATTCTGGCTCCTAGTGTGGCGTAAGTTTTTCTCCAGATCTTTCGCAGGGATAAAAACTGTAATCGGCAGCGCTGGTCAAATTTATTGACAGTTTGGAGCCAATTAATTGAGATTATCTGTTTGGTAAATACATTCGAGTGTAGAAGTCAAATGTTGTCCGTAAAATAACGCATTTTAAAATAAGCAATGAAAACCTCTCTAAAGATGAGAATTTCCTTTTTTTATTGCATTTGGTTATGCGAAGTTTGGTTATTATGAAAAATAGTTAAAAAAGAAAAATAATTTTAACATTACAATTATTTTTACCGTCTTTTCTAGGCAGGGAATTTATATTTTATTTCAAAATAACTCTCTCTCTCTCACTCTCTCACTCTCTCTTCCTCTTTTACTTTTCTGATGTTGAGGGTGTTATAATAACCAGCAGATCTATTGGAAATTTCGCCTAGCAGGGGACCGAAGCTTTACTTGATCTTCCAAGCTTGTTGGAAAAGGAACAAACACAAACATCCATGCCTTCGGCGGGATTCGAACCCGCGACTTGTTGATTTTGAGAGTGAAAAGGCCTGCGCTCAAAATAAATTTACAAGATATTTAGTTTACCAAATTAAAAAACACACCATAACAAAAAACATGTAATTAGCTCCACCTGTCACAATATTGTCGTTTTTGTTTATAAAAGACCAAACTCGCAAGAAATCCGGAAGCCAAGAGCAGACCTAAAGGCAGTCCTGAAATAGAGCCACCACATGGGGCTTAATTGAAGGGAGCTAAAGATTTATATATCAGTGAAAGTATTGCTGTCTGGGTGCAAGAATTTCCTTACTGTGTGGGCATGTGTTTCACGTTGTGGCTTTTTGTAGAGTTTCTGGTATGTCTATGTTGTCATGCTTTTGTGTGGAATAACCCTAGTGGCAGAAAGGACGATATAATCAATATGTATTCTGCTCGCTTTCCTTAGGCGCTTTATTTCGTGTGCTAGATCTACGTATGTATTCCTTTTGTCTGTTTATGTCTTTTGCGAATTGTTTATTGGGATTAATATTAATAAAAAGTTACCGAATCTGAGGATAATAACAATTATAAAAATTATAGAAAAACAAAAGAGGAAACAAACTGGACATAGTGTATCACTATGGACCTTGGAAGACTGAAAACGGATTGTATGTCCCACGAATCACGGTTGCGGGTGTATCGCAAACCCCCATAAACCCATGATGAAGACGACCCATGATGTAAATTGATGGGTTCTGAAGAACCACTTGGGATACCAGTCAGTCGCACTTCGTCATAGAACCTGCGACAATTCATTTTCTAATTTTAAGACATTATCTGGAAAATATATTTCCATAGAAAAAGCTATATTGCGTTGTACTATATTACGAGTATAGAGATAATTAATAGAATGAAATAGTCCGTCAGTAAGAAAGACATTGGGTGGGGCTTACACTAATATTTATCCTTTTAAATTGTAATCTTCAATCTTTATATACAAGTATAATTATTAATTATTTTTGAGAAACAAATTACCAGTGTATCTCAAGCTTGAAAACGCTGTTACGCGTTCCTTATGTTTGAGACATAAAATGAATATTAATGCCTAAGGGGGGGGGGGGGTTCATGGAAAAAGGGGGGTGGGGGGGGAAAGGAAA
>JAHWFO010004243.1:2318540-2362338 GCA_023313115.1 Rhysida immarginata | reverse complement strand
GGGGGGGGGGAGGGGGGAGTAATAAAAAAAAAGAATAAATTCCTCTACTTTGAACAGAATTTCAAAAAATAAAAAAATGAATATTTTTTTTTTTATAAGTATTGTTGTTGTTTTTTATAAATTTACGAAATCTATTACAAATTCATTTAACGTATTTTTATATTTGGCATCAGACATTTTTTTTTAAACTTTTATTTTTAAGGTTGGTTCATAGTCTGACAACGCCGTTTTGCGTTGGCCGTCTGCCGTTCCGTCAAGTTCAAAACGTTGCCGTTAGCGCTCTGGTTTCAACGCTATAGCATTCATAGTCACAGCGGTAAAACGGTCAAGTATAAACTTCCGAAGCTTGCATCGAAGAAATAAGCATCGTTTCAATCGTCTTTTCTTTTAATTTTTGATCTTTATATATATTCTTTCGTTCTCGTATCATACAAGCAGGGATACTTTTGAATCGGTTCAAGTGACTTGCTTTCCTCCATTTTTGTTTTTCAAAGAAGAGAAATGACGTCAAGAGATTTTCAAGTTCTGATTGGTGGGCCGTTGTGCGTTGGCCGTTGAAATAGAGCACAGTTCTATCCCAGCGCAACAGCGGACGGCGGCTCAACAGCCATCGGCATAACGACAAACCACAACTATGAATCATCTCAGCAAACGGAACGGTTTTCGTTGGAGCATAGCGCAAACGGTAACGGCAGACTATGAACTAACCTTTATTGTGGGAAATTGTCAGGATTCTTTTCAAGCATAAAAATATTTCTATGCTGGAAGAGGGTTCGATTAGAGCAAAGCGGAAACAAGCAAGTTGAATAGTTCGATTTGCCGCGCTTGTTGCAGCTTCATGTCGAGAAATTCTAGTGGCATGCCCGAGGTACAGAAGGGGTTACTTTGCTCTTCATTAGCCATTGTATTCCGCCCCTATAATCCTCCTATTGTTAAGAAATCGTACGTCAAAAATCGCCAGTGTGTACCATGCCGGTTCACATTCAGCGACTTCGCAGAGTGAAGCGTTTTCCCGAATCCAGGTGTTTGCTAGGCATCACAAAGATGCGCTTGTGAAAATGCGGAGACGTTTCACATTCAGCGGGAACGAAACGGGGAGCTAGGCGAATTTCCTTCTCAGCTTTCAGCCTGCATCCTCCCCATCCTCCCCAGCTATGCGAACTACGCTCTGATTGGTTGTTCGATCAGTCGTTCTTTCATCCAGTCTCTGTTGCTTTCTGGACATCATGTATATATATATCGTGATAACATGGCTTTCTTGGCATCGTTTACATGTATATATTATATCTTTTATTAGGAAAAATGACAGAAAACGAGACACACGCGCAGAGAAAACACGCTATCGGCGAATTTCAATATGGCCGACTTGACTGGCGGAAGTGGGTTAGAAACAGTTGCTAAGGATTCTGGAGAGGTGCTCACTCGCAGCTGATTGGTTGCGCATTAGGAGCGACTTCTGAAAATTCCAACACGGTTGGAATTCGAAAACCCGCGCCGTTGTCGGCTTTAACCCGCTTTCCGCCGCGAATTCGCTGAATGGCTCCGGCAACCAAAATCACGTCCAATGTGCCAGATACATAGGAACAGTATTATGATCCATCCTTCCATCGATAATTTATCTTCTTTGTTGTTACTTTTATTTCAACAGAATACGAGAAGGTGTATGCAGTGGATTCCTATTAACAATTTTGTGCGTAACTGCTATCACACTACTTGGTTGAGGTGTATCCGTACGATATGAACAGTGTAGTCAACCTCTACTAGTAACGTTGCGCTAACCCACCTAAAATCTCCTTGTAGGTGTGTCTTCCAGTTAGGGGTACATGAAATTCGTTTGCGCATTAGTTTTACCGTTTTTCCACCTCATTCATGTTTCCTTTTCGGTAATGACGTATGCGAGGGTTACCACGTTAGTCAAGATTAACATCGGCTGCGTTGGATGTCATCAATTCGGGTGTTTTTACGATAAATATGGGTACTTACACAATCTTGAAAAATCTTTGTGATTTCCATTCAGAGTACACGAAATACGTTACCTCATTAGTTTCACTAGTATTTCACTTCGTTAAAGATTTCCCTTTCTGCAAATTTGCGAGTGCAAGGATTATCACGTAATCCAAATATAACCTTCGCCGCGGTGACCAACACCTAAGTCGGCAACTGATAAGATAAATGTTGCCGCTAAACCACGCTGAAAAGTCTTTGCATCTTTCACCCTGGGTACGTGAAATACGTTTGCTCTGAGCGCCAGTTTTCACATAAGCTCTCATTGACACAGTCAAATAAAAGCATTTCATCTTCGTACTTTTTTTACCTGCGTTTTTTACTGTTTTTTGATGTCATTAAATGTTGCTTGCTACTTTTGTTTCCAGCCTGACCTGTGATGTACAGGTATTTTTCCTGTCATTTGGCAGCAATGCAGTTTTTGAATCGCGTTTTTTTCTGTACTTGCAGAAAAATCCCGTCACCGTTTTCCGCTCAATGACATTTTCCAGCTTAAAGCTTAACGCTGCGTGCAGTTTTTTTTCACAGCGTGATTAAGTGAATACAAGAATTTTTCACAGTTTTTTCGGGTGTGCAGTTTTTTTTCACGGCGTGATTAAGTGAATACAAGAATTTTTCACAGTTTTTTCGGGAATGCAAGTTTTGTTTCACGATTTTTACATCGAGTGCGAGTTTTTAAACTGAAATTTTTGGACTTCAATGAAAATTCAAGGTTAATGACAAAAGTCAATGATCGTTTTTTACATCGTTTGATTGGGTGTTCAGTAAGATTTTCTGTTATGTTTTTTCTTTCTTTCATCTGATCTACTGTATGTAATATTTTTGCAACCTCAGTGTCATCACTTTACGCTTTGCCTACCTTGCTATACAGTTCTAATCGTATTTGTAATCATTTGGATGTTTTTGACGCATTGTTAAAATTACCATCTCCGATTCTTCAGACAGATGACGCTTACGACCCAATTCTCAGTCTCTTGACAGAGGGCTAGGAAAATTTCAACAAAGTCGCATTCTCTGATTTGTTTGGGTCTCTGTTATGCAGAGGCAAAGCAAATCAAAGAGTTCTCTCTGCGCACAAACCGACAGCCCGTGTCCCTAAAGAATACCCGATGTCTAAGGTTTGATCACCAACTGACGTGTAAACAAGAACTTACCGGGTTTCAGCTAGAGGTGAAACCACAAGTGTCGTGTTATTATTACAGGTCAGAGGTCACGTGAATATTTCACGAACGAAAACAAATGTTATTTACTGTAGAGATGCCCATTAACGTTTGAGTTTTTTTCAAAAAATGCTGATAGAAGACCGGTAGTTTATAAAATTAAAGATTAAACATTATAAAAGATGATTAGGTCATTGGTATATTCCATAAACAAGAACTATAAAGTGTGAAAATAACCGAAAAACCGAAAAGTTTACCGAAGTGAGGCTTATTAAATCGACTGTTTTCGGTTAATTCAATCCAATACGTATTCCCCCAGGGTTTACCACTCCTTGGATTTCACGAATACCAACGGGTTGGTGTCTCCTTTAGGATGACTACTTTACCCTGAGATTTATACAATTTTTACTCGTTTTTAACAAAAAAATTTGCCGTGCGTTTTGCACTAATTCTTTCATGAAAGAATAAAATTGATCTTTGCATAAATGCTTTTCTCCACAAGGGTTCTTTTCGAGGACTTGTTCAAATTTTCACGTCTCTGAGATGTTTCAATTATGAATTTTGGTACATGTTTATTTAAAAAAACTACCCCAACGACCCGTAAAGACGTCAGCCATCAACCTGTGTGAAATCCCCTGGTCGCGCCGTCCATCCCGTGGTCTCCAGCGCAGATTAACCGTCACCCCGATGACGCGCCCTAAACCCTGACCAACGGCGGTCCGAGCTGCACACCAAATGGATCGGCGACTATAGGTTTTTCAACCATCGAATGGTTGGTAACACGAATGGTTTTTCTAAAACCCCCTCACTGAAAGCCGCCATTGTGTTACCAACTCATTCGATGGTTATGAAAAACCTAGTCGTCGATCCAGTCTGGTATTATAATATTAATTAATATTATTTTCAGAACATGGCCTCAATCACGTGATTACTCAAGCTGTTATCAGATAAGTGAGTGACCACAACAGGAATGGAACCCCCACCCCATTGGTGACATCCAAATCAAGGATAATCAAAGGTAAATAAAAAATTAATTAATTAATTAATTAATAATTAATTAATTAATTAACTCACATTAATTAAAGGTAATTAAAACATTAACGGCCCCATTGTACTAAGAGTACACCTGTGATGTCAGCAGTCACGTGAGTCCAAAAACAGTGCGTCAGCAGGGTTCCAGCGCGCAGGAATGTGGAGTCAAGTTTAATACAAATTTAATGAGGGGGGATGTGTTTGTTCATTAAAAATTACACCTGTGGGTGTGGCCAGGTGTAAAACAATAGGACACCCCCTCCACATTCCATTTGACGATGTATCCGGGTATCTTCTACTATCGCTGAATTTGAACCGCCCTTTAAGATGCTTTCAGTTTTATGCATATGAAACAATTCTAACTTGAGAGTGAGTTTTTCACGAAATACTCCGTTTTTAAACCCTTTAAATGAATTGCATTGATTTATCTTTTCACTAATTAAGAATAAAGAAAACTTATAAAAGCCTACAATGTTGGACAGTAGAACAAATTTCGCTGACAAATCTTGCGAAATAATCCATTGCTGTAAGATTGACCAGCAACTTTAGAAAGATTCAGACCAGAATGCGATATAACATCTTTAGGAAGATCCACGATTTATAAAAATAACTCATTTGAGGGTTTCAACATTCTGAAATTGTTGCCTTTTGACTAGCAGAAAATTAGTTTAATGAAGCCAAATCTAATGAATATGATGTGGTATTGTCTCTTCACAATTTCACAACATCTAATCTCGTTTCTAGGAGTGGATTTTGACTTTTAACGCCTGTTTCACAAAGAGCTTTGCGGAGTGGAAAACACGCGGATGCGCAATCCGCGAGCAAAAGTGGACCATTTCCGCTAAACTGAGGCGTTTCACATTCACGCGCAAACTTTGCAGAACTCCATGACAAAAATATCAAAATAATGATTAAACTCAAAGTTAATTTGAAAAATTCCACAACACTGTATTATGTCTTTTTTTTCACATTTTCAGACAAAACTACATAAATTTTCTCTTTGTTATTGAATAAAACAATAATAGTGCTGTCTGTCTTCAATTTTGATTCATATATTTATAAACGGATTTTTAATTTGAAATTTGCATATATCTGACATACAAATTTGAATTTTATTATGAAATTTGGTACAGCATCTAATTGGAGCCTGTTTCAGCTGTGTGCCAAGTTTCATAAAGTTTGGATAGTTAGATCAAAAGTTGATCTTTTATGTGGGTGTCTCCCCTTTACTACTTTCGAATCGACTGGTGGAAGCCAGTTTGAGCATGATAGACCGATGTAAAGAATTATGGGATTAAAGAATTTTTCGCTTCGCAAAAACGAAAAATCGTGTTTCGTACGCACAGCGCAACTTGTTTGATGAAAACAAAAAATGAAAATGAGCAAGTACGAAATTGCCACTTAAATTATTTTGTTTTCGTAGCTCTTTGATTTTCGTATGAAAAAAATGCAAACTGTCTATTATTACAGTTCGGTTCACGTAAGAAAAACACCAATCAGCGTTGAGAGCTTATCAGTTGAAGAATCCTGTCGACGCAAAGGCTAATGGGAAAGTGCCTGCGTCCCCTTACATCGTTGTTAGATTAAAAAAAAAAGTAACATTATTTTTATAAAAAAAGCTTTTTGCTGTATTTGCTCTGTTTAAAAAAAGATTAGTTAATGCCATATGAATCACCCATGGCACAACTTATCTATCAACATCGACTTGTTTAAAAAACTGCTGTGATTAGACACAAAAAGCAACGTTTTTTTCTTAACTGAATCGAACTACAGTTATCTGACTACTAGGGTCACCTCACCAGAAGCTTCTTCAATCGCACAAAACGTTTACCATGGAGTGATTGCTCAGTTTGAGGGGCAAATCAAAGTAAGGTGGTCAAATCAAATAAAGCTTTGTAAATTATGGCTGTGTTCTTTATCCACTCAAATTTGATGTAGGGCTTCTAGTCAATACGTGAAATCTGGCCCGAGTAGTTTTTCTCTTCCATTTTACGGCATAAATGCTTAAAATTGAGACAAGCTATCCAGCAAACGTACGCATAACTTTTTAAACTGTAATCTAGCTCACAGTCTCGTGGAAACATTTGATTTGTTACCAAACTGAAGAAACCACTCCGCGGGAAACGACTTGGTATGGATCTTTAGAATAATCAATAGCATTAATCTCTTAATTTTTCTGGTGGAGTTCTGAAATACCCAAGGCACCATTTATTTTGACTGCAAAGTTTTCCTATTTGTAATAGGACCTGAACAATCCCACCGGAATGATAATTAGATATTATCAGAACAGTTAAAGGATAGAACTTACAAAATTGATAAATAAACATAAATAGGATCGTGGAGAAACATGTTAAATACTATAGTTTCTTTTTAGAAAAGTTAATGAACGTTATATCTCTTGGAAGTACGTTTCTCAGCAACTTTCATTCCTGTCACTATCCATCTTCTAATGATAATATATTCAGTCAATAAGATTACGAATACATTGCGAGAGGGGGTTTCCCGCGGGAATTCGTTAACTTTTCCCGATTCTATTTCAGCGGCTCTCTTGATTTCAAAAATTAGCTAATGGTACAAAATTAACCTGATTCAATAAACAGATTGGTTATCTCATTTAAGTACGTGGACTCGTCCAAATCTTTTAAGTGGCACAAAGCGATTGAGAGCGTAATTATAAGTAAACAAATGATTAATAAACTGTAACCCTTATTATAATGTTTACCGCCATTGTGTTTCTTTCTTCTCTGCTGTTTTTGATATTCAGAAGGATGCAGTGAATTGTGAATTTGTTAACCCTCATCGACTGTGATTGCAGTTGCGAATTTTTGAAAGTGTCATTAGCATCCATCGATCGATTTGGTCTTGGTTAGATCGATCCGCTTTTATTTCAAGTAGAAGTTTTTCTCTCTCTCTCCTCTCTTTAATATCTGATTCATCAGAAAAGAAATGTGCTTGAAGGTTCATGGTTCTTAAAAGTTCGGAGTGCCATTGATTAATCACTTCACTAATAATATCCTACTTTAAAGTGCAGCATTCAGTAGAAAACAATTTAAACCCTTAGCAATCAGCGCAAATTTAACTTGTAAGCGGTGGCACCAGGATATAATCCGATTATTTCCAGCGTTTTAGATGGCATCGATAACAGACAGCAGTTATCGAGAGCAGGAGTCTATATACGGCTTTTGCTAATAATCATCACGGGGATTGTGTTCCCAGCTTTGTTTACGAGTTTTTGTCTCCTTCCTTCTGTGCGTTTAAAGAGCATTAAGGATTTTCCCTTCCTAGAATTTAATTTTTTTAATTTATCGTAGCTGTGATACAGAAACTTTAATCTTTCTTATACCTATAAAATCATGGCAGGATACACGGGAAACTATTTACTATATGAAACTAACTTCTTTATTAAACATATTTGTATATGTATTGCTGCAAGCGAATGATATCTAATAATGTTTGCGTAAATTTTGTCCTTTTTCTTTACGTCATACTATAAATATAACAGTACATTGTGAAACATACAAACACTAGCCAATGGTTTAGAAAACATCTGTTTAATATTCTATTGGACCCCGGATAGGCATAGAATCCTTAAGGTGGTGAAGCACTTCCAAGTCCATGGACGACCAGGCGATCATTCCCTTAGTTCTCGCAGCTGTCTCCTGGCTGTCGTTCCAGCAAGTCCCAAATTATGGGGTTGAGATCTGGGTTCTGGGACAGCCAGGGTAAATGACAGAAGTCATCTTCGTAGTCGCTGAACGACACCTGAATCAACCGTGCGCGAAGGAGAGTAGCATTCTTGTCCATGAAGAAGCCATCGCATGCAGGGTAAAAAGGCAGCATTGCATTGAATTTGGTCAGCAACAGTGTTCAGGAAGACCGCAGAACGCCGAGACCATCAATAAAAGAGATTGATATTTATTTAATTTGCATGTAATGAGAGCTGTTGGATGTTTCATTGGGGAAGTGCAGATGGCGCTGTAACGGTGACGTCATGATTTCGATTTTTAGTTTCGCTAGAAGTTCAAATTCAAATATAAAGGTAAGGATGGCAAGTTGGATTAGTAGATTTTCTGGTTGGCTGTGCTCAGTCAGCTGGCCTAATGCCGTAAGTAATGTCTTAAGAAGTCTTGGACTCAAGAGCTTTTTGTTTTCTCTTTTGCAACGAAAAAAATCAATGAGCTTAAACCGTCGTAGAGCTTGTCAGCGAACAACTGTATTTAGGGAAAACGGTTAGCGAAAACTATACTTGTTCGCAAAATAGTTTTATGATGGTTTTCGCTGGTCGATTTCTTCACTGCAAAGAAAAAACAAGTAGCTCTTGAGCTTAAGAGATCTTAAGACATTACATACCGTCGTCAATATTACTTATTTTTATATTGTGAGTCACAGTTTGTGACGTCAATAATGCTTTGCGTCGATGTTACTACGGGGCCATCCGCATTGATCTCGGACAGAGGGCGCCTATTACCAGTATTTTACACTTTTTGCATGGGAAAAATCTTAACTGACATGTCTTTTTATTGATGGTCACCATTCGTGAATATCAAGGTGAAAATGATCCACAGTCCTTTTCTAAAAAAAAGTTAACGGTATATCAAAGAAAAAAATATCATTAGGAAGACTGCCGTCCTTTAAAACATTGGAAGGAGAAACATTTTGTAACAACTGGCAAGTGATTTTAAGCAAGGCTATTCCCGAGCCATGCGCGGGATGGAAGCGTATCCAAATTCGGCAGTCATAAGTCTATAGGCAAATCTCTGATTTCTGCAAAGAAGAGTAAATTTTGTCTACAGTGGTGTATGGAACGTCGTAAATGGACAGTTGACGACTGGAATAAGGACCGACATAACCTTACCGTTACATGTTTTGTACCGACGATTGGCGGGGGCACCAAGAAGCATGTATCTACAAGGGTCGTTCAAGGTTGACCTAGACTTTCGTGCATGTAAAATCGAGAAATAAGTCTAGCATATTACATGTTTCAGGGAACGTTACGTAATCCTTTTTGAGTATTTGACTCATGCGTAGCAGCTTCAGCAAACATTGTAGTAAGCAGTGTCTTTTTAACTGTGGGATAGCTGTATATAATCAAATATTTTGTGAAGGAGAAGGTTAAACGTTCTGAGATTTTGAGAAGATTTCAAACACTGTATGGCGAAGAAACGATGTCAAGGGCAAGAATGTCCGATTGTTGTAATCAGTTTGGCGAAAGACGAAAGGTGGTGAAAAATGCAACACATGGACACGTTTTTCTGACTGCAGCAATGTCAGAGAACATCGCGTTGAGAGTGAATATTCTTGGTAAAGTTATCGCAATTAACACCCAGTGTTATTGCAAATTGCATCAGGGTGCCTATTCGCCAGAAAAGACCCGGGATGTTGCCCGGAATTGTCATTCTTCTCCATGACAATGCATCGGCCTCGGTGGCTCTGCGGTTGCATGATCGCCTCGGTGGCTCTGCGGTTGCGTGATCGCCTCTGATGCCCGAGTACGCGGGTTCGATCCCGGCCGAGTACGACGAGGATTTTTCAGGGGGAAATCCTGAGATCACGCACGGAAGTAAAGCCATTGGTCCCGTGTAGTCGTTTGCCGGCTGCACGTTAAAGAACCCTTGCGAGGCAAAATTTGCGGCCCCTATAACGCCGTCCTGAAATAACCATAGCAGTTGAAAAGGACGTTAATACCAAACAAACCAAACCAAACCATGACAATGCCTGGCCTTACACGGCAAATTTGACAGCAGCAACTCTTGCAAAAATGGGATGGGAAGTGTTGCCCTTACAGTCCAGACTTGGCTCACAGTGATTGTCATTTGTTTGGGCTGCTTAAAAAACATCTGAAGTTCCAGATAGATGAGCCGCTGTCCCACAGCTACAGAGACTCTGCTTTACTACAATGTTTGCTACAGCTGCTGCCCATGCGTCAAATACGCCATAACAGTCACGGGCGTAGCCAATGAAAAAGACAGGCCTGGGGACTCAAAAGTTACCTGACCATAGTAGTCTAAGCTACAATCCGGCAACAATTCTCGTCGGCTGCGGTCGAAGAATACTCAAAAAGCATTACGTAACGTTCCCTGAAAAATGTAATGTGCTATAGTTATTTCTTAATTTTATATGTGCGAAAGTGTAGGTCAACCTGGAACGATCCTTGTGGACATTTTACTTCTTGGTGCTCCCGCCAATCGTTGATACAAAACATGGATCGATAAGATTATGTCAGTCCTTATTCCAGTCTTCACTTGTCCAGTTACGATGTTCCATACACCGCTGTAGACAAACTCTCCTCTTCTTTCCAGAAATCAGACAAACTTTACTGCCAGTTTTGGATATGCTTCGGCGCATGGCTCGGGAACAACCTTGGTTAAAAGCACTTGTTAGTTTTTGCGCAGTGTTTCTCCTTCCAAGTAGTTTTAACGGACGGCAGTCTTCCTAATGATATTTTTCTTTGAGATACCGTTAACTGTTTTAGAGAAATACTGTGGGTCATTTTTCCAACGGTTGAATACCCTGGATATCGCATCTCTCCAGAATCAAGAATGAGTCCCTTTTCGTAGTCCGTTACGTCCTTTTTTTCACCATGCTGATCAACTTTTATGATTACGCTTTCTTAAATAAGTAGACGCTTGAATCTAGCATTTTGCAAAAAATCGGATTAAAACAAGTTTGCATATGTTCCACACAAGTTTCTAATTCATTGGTTAGTGTGTGTAGCGTTAAATGGTTGCTTTGCTTAATGTTCGTCCCACGAGGATCTCAGCTGATGAACATGTTAATTGTGCATTCGAAAAGGTCTACGGTTGGTCTCGTGGAGATTTAATTACTGCTGAAATCCATTCTGTATACTTTCACGTGAGTAGAGCAATTTATTTTAATGTATTTACCTTTTAAATATTCCATTGTTCAACTCGTTCCAACTAAATGTAGTTATGGGAAAACTTTTTACTATTTCATAGACCGTTAAATATTTGATGGAACCGTAAAGGAAAGATTGAACGAGCTATTTGTTTAAAATAAGCGGAAATTTTCAACAAAATGAAATTCGCGTCTCCATTTC
The DNA here is from genome assembly GCA_023313115.1 of Rhysida immarginata. Classification (NCBI taxonomy): domain Eukaryota; kingdom Metazoa; phylum Arthropoda; class Chilopoda; order Scolopendromorpha; family Scolopendridae; genus Rhysida; species Rhysida immarginata. The sequence goes on along the minus strand of JAHWFO010004243.1, from coordinate 2,351,085 downwards.
TTTTGAAGGAGAGGTTATGAAATAGTGCACGTGAAGAAATACTATACTGGTGGAACTTTTTCTTCCCCTCTCTCTCTCTCTCTCTCTCTCTCTCTCTCTCTCTCTCTCTCTCTATTTTTCCTCTTCGTTCATTCTGTGAAGAATGGATCCATATTGGCTTTTGTCTTGGCTGGGGGGCTCCGTCCGTAAATAGTTTGCCGAGTGACAAATGTTCTTTGGCACGACGTTTTTAAAATTACGCTGCAGACAATTTCATGACAATTTATACGGTTATTGTGACCCATTCTCTTTGGATGAACTGCCTTGGATTCCAATGGCGGCATTTCCCTGACATTCAATGTTGTCGCCACCCTTCCCCACTCTCTCCCTCCGTTGTTGCCAAGCCTTTCGCCGTTGCGTGCTTGTTGTTTGCTGCTGTTGTTGTTATGAGTTTCGAATGTTGCCATTATGTGTCATAGTCAGTGGAACCATCGAAATAGATGACGAATAAGGCGGTCCGACATAAACGCCTCGAATAAATAACGGCCGTGCATTGTTCCATCGCCTGAAAGGGCTTGTTTCATTTCACTCCCGTCGGCCACGGCTCCTCTCCCGTCGAACGACAGACAGACATACCAAGTGACTAGCGATTCATCACGACAAATCATATTGGAAGACATCAGTCAAAATAAAAAATAATAGCTTAAAAAAAGGGAGGGGGGTCTTCATCTCTTTAGATATAATCAGCGAAAAAATTTTAAATTTAAAGGCTATTCGGTCACACCTTACAAAATGTACTTCTCTTTAGTCTATTGCATTTGTAGCATTTCAAGGGACCTCCATTTCAAGATTGGATCGTCAAACAGACTGCATTATTTAAAGACAAATACATAGAAAAAAATGAGAAATCGTGTTTTATGACCCGTAAGAAATGTCCTGGCCGACTTCCAAATGGGACGTTGTAGTTGACCTCTAGGTTCATTGTGTAAAGTGCTAGTGCCCTTCTATATGCTAGCCTTTGTAACACAGTGATATGTGTGACAGCATTTGCTCCAGGGATCGTGGGTTCAAACTTGGTCGAAGTCAATAGACGTTTTTTTTTTCTTTTTGTTTGTTTTTAACGAACAAAAGGGGGTATACTTTCAGAAGACATAAAACAAAATGGGCAAACTGACGATCGTTGGTTTCGTTCAGCAGTTGATGCAATTGAGTAGATGCTAACATAAACACTAGTCATACTAGTATATAATTTCTAATTGAATAATACACTGGTGTCTAAAATCAAATTGACAAAAACAAAACAAAATTGAAGCCCACCCCCCCCCCCTTCTTATGGGTTTAACAAAGAGCTTTAATGACACTTGATATGAAAAAACAGTGATGCATTACAGACTAGGGCGTAGGCTTTCTAGTTCTGTAAAAAGCGCAAAATGGCCTTAGTAGTCGACGCCAAAAATTCTAATAAACCAACCAATCGCCAAGGACAGCCCAGCGAACCCTATTGCTTACGAGGTGCTACCCAAAATTTCCCGAAATGTACCTCTTATAATACGGAACTTATTCGAACACCGTCATCTTCAAAGTAGTCTCCTTGGGCATCTATACATCGCTTCCAGCGCTGCTCCCACTTCTGAAAGCACTCCTGGAAGTTCCCAAGTTGGAGCATGTTTAACTCCAGCTGTGATTCCGTTTGGATCACTTCAATGGAGTCAAATCGTCGCCCTTTTAACCGCAATTTTAATTTTCGGAAACGGTAGAAATCGCAGGGTGCCAGTGGACAGCGGTCATGTTGTTTTTGTTGAGGAAGTTCCTCACAACATGCGATGTGTGCGCCGAGCATTTTCGTGATGGAGCAACCAGTCTTTCTTCTTCCACATCTCTGTCCTTTTGCGCCTCAAGTTTTCCTTCAACCGTCTCCAAGTCCCGTATGACAGTCCAAGGCTATCACAAATATCGTAGATGGTCTGATTTCGGTCCTCTCGGATCACGTCACGCACTGTCGTGATCATTTCCAGAGTTGTGCTTGTTGACGGTCGACCAGAATGCTTGTCGTCTTCCACAGACCCCCGACCATCTTTGAAACGCTTAAATCACTCAAATGTTTGGATTTGGCCTAAAGCTTGTTCACCAAAAGCCTCCTTCAAAAGTCTGTGGGTTTCAGCCGCAGTTTTCTTCAGCTTTAATATCAAGAATCGCAACAAGACCAACAGGAAAAGTGATAAAAACAGCTCAAACTCAAAATCACGTGGACATAGGATGACACCGCTTGGCACAATTACAGCTGAGACGGTACACCTGTAACAACATCTGTCGGCAAAACTTCGTACCTCTTACGGTTCGGTCAGAAAAAAACAATTTCGGAAAATTTTGGGTAGTACTTCGTATAAGACTTCGAAGCCAGACGGTCGTGATGACAAAGATGCTTCAACAGAAATAGCTAAAATTTGAATTGCAGTACAGAAAATGGACCGCTCGTGCTTGGCAAAGAGTTGCCTTCTCCAAAGATTCACGGTTTCTGGTCCCTCAAGTGGATGAACAGTGTCGTTTTCGGCGGGAAACCTACGAAAAGAATCACCTGCAACCATAATTGAAGAAAAAAAGCTGGTGGTGGCAGTTTAACGAACTAATCTACCCGATTTGGTTATTTATCGATACATCCATATATATTGTCTTCTCTAGAGCGGATGGATATTCAACAGCCTAATGCGAAATGTCATACTGCCAGGATTGTCCAGGAATGAATGGCTGGAGGAGCATGACCAAGTCCTCCAAGGGCTTTCCTGGTCCCCTGATTCCCCAGATTTAAATCCTGTCGTGCATCTTTGACCACCTTAACCACCTCCTATGGATTGTTCATCAGCTGTCGCTCATATTGCAGCCTACAAACCAGTGGACACCTTCCAGCATCTTACTGACACCCTGCCTCGCGGTCTAGCTACTATCCGTTTTGCAAACGGCGCCTATTCTAGTTGGTGATCATAATAATGTGGCTCAACTGTGTATTTTGGATGAAATACAGACAGATAGATGTTGAAGGAAAATCATTGCGCGCTTCATGTATCTAAAGACACTTCTAAAATTGAAAATTGACATCAGTACTTGTGAGGATATCGCTTTATCTGTAATACAAGAGCTAATTAAGCTTTTTAATATTTTTAATTGATTTTGGTGAAGTTAAAGGACATAGTTAAAACTATAATTCACAGTTGTTGTCTCAGTTTCATGAGGGCCATTTTAGCTCTCTAATTGTCCATTCTGATCAGTAAAAAGGGAATCACTCAGCCTGTCAGTCTATCGGATTTTAATAAAAGCCTTGAACGCTGTCTGTCTGTTTGTTAGCCATCCAGTCAGTCAGTCAGTCGTCAGTCTTGTGAAGCGATGGTGATGGTGTGGGTGTTCAGTGCAACCATTTAGAAAGCCATAAGACATGAGAAAAACGCGAAAGAAACGTTGAAAAGGCGGACGACGAAGGAAGAGGATGTTACAGAAAGGCTAATTTCCCGCACATGCTTCTCATTTTTCAAGTCCTTTTAGCTGACGCCATTTGCATATGACTTGCTCGGTCGATCTCTCTCTCTCTCTCGTCGCCGCACTTTTCCCTTTTTCTTTCGCCTTCGTTCTCTTCCTCCGATTGCGCACTGGGAGCTCGGGACTAGATGTCGCGAGGAAATCCATAATTTCTCAAAATTTTCTAATTACAAAAGCACAGCTGCGTCGCACTAGGACGTTTTGAGAGTGGTGAGGACACAAGCCGGCAAAGGGTGTCCTCGTGAGTTAGTTACCCTCAGTTCCCCACCCCCCACCTCAACATCGTTTTCATCACCACCCACCCATTTGAAGGAACCTCCGAGCACACGAATTTTTCCCCCTCACTCTTTATATGTGTATTCTTTTTTTATTTCTACCTTCTTCGCTTATTCACGTTTTATTGAAACAGCTTTTCTGAATTTATTCCGAATCCAAACAGTTCATTGATTTCGGTTGCTGTGCGGGTTGCCATGGTTACAGAGACGGGCACCCAAGTGTCATTAGCGAATTCATAAGCCGCTCCATCTTTCTCGCCTTCTACTTTTGCAGCCCCCTCCTCTTGGTTTCCATTGGTTTCGACAACTGTTTTAAATTTTTAGCCGTTTTCGAACGAGGGGTACTAGAAGAGGGGGCGGGAAGGGAAGGGGGACTTAAATAATGGCTTCTTAATGAGGACCCGTCTTCCTGGTAAATGAAAAGTTCCTGCGTTGATGGGTACTCGGGTTGGATTGGTGGATCCACTCTGAAAAGTAAAAAAGAATCGACTTCTAAATATGTCTACAATTTTTTATGATAAATTGTTTTGTTTTTTTTTAAATTCGATTAAAATGTCAAGCTCAGTTTAAAACGAAATAAAAATGTTTCCGCTCGGCAATCAATTATTCAATTCTTAAAAAGAAACATTTTAAAAATTGGAATACATTTTAATCTTTAAGTGATAAAACTACTTTAAGAGGTCTGTATCGTTTGATGTTTTGTCATTTCTATACCAGATGAAGCTAAAACAAAGAGGAAAACTTCCAGATTCTAATGGAAACAATGGAAATGAACAGTATATATCTGTAGTATGTAGTTCGTACAATACCACAACGTGGTGACTACACAAATCAGACCAAATGTTTGAAATGTCTTCCGCCTGCATCGATCCACGCATGAACACAACGGACCATGGACTGTCGCACCCTTTCGTAGACTCCATGACTAAGAAGGATGGCTTCACAGGCGTTGATGTAGCATCACTACATTTCTACTGGTCGTTGCAGCACGAGGGCTTTGAGTGCCCCCACAGATAGAAGTCAGACGGATTGAGATCGGGCGACCGTGCAGGCCATGCAATTGTTCCACCCCTACCTATCCGTCGGTCGTGATAGATGTTAGTGGTTCATCTCCCGAACAAAGTGGATGAAATGTGCGGGAGCACTATCACGCATAAAATATTTTCTTCCTGCAACATCCAGGGGAACATTCTCGAGAAGGTTTTGAGACGTATAAATATTACACGTCGCTAGCAAAACGTATTATAAGTGTTAGATATTGTTAATGTTCTTTCAATTATGTCTAACAAGTGAAATCGGAAGTATAACTAAACATGCTTAGTTTTTCTTCCATCGACGACGTCAAAAATCCACAAAAATATTCGTCAAAAATTCACTAAAGAAATGCCGCAGTTTCGTATTCCCATGACGGACGTAATGAATCCGCCATTCTGAATTTTGGTGACAGTCTCATATTTAGAGTACATAATGATATTAAGAATAGATTTGATTACTTGAAAATAATCAATGGCAGCACATATAACTATAAGGTGCGTTCGAAAAGTTCAGTAAAATAGTTTAACAACCGCGCTGCATAGGATGTTGCGCTCACGCAGACGCAGTAAGAGACATGGCAAATAGTAACCCCTAGCGCCCAAATCACGACAGTTAAGCGGAAGTGCGCACTACGACCAATTTAACGCAGTCTTTGTGAGAAGTCGTGTGATTGCGAAATGGAGCAACGTGTCAACATCAAGTTTTGCTTCAAATTGGGGAAAACGGCATTCGGCGGGTTCGGCCACAATTGTACCAGAGTGGACATTTGAATCTGCTCCACGACAACGCCCGTCCGCACACTGCGATCTGCGTGAGACACTTCCTCGCTACACGCCAGATCTTGAACATCCTCCATATTCTCCAGATCTGGCACTTGCAGACTTCTTCTTGTTTCCCGCCTCAAAGGAGTCCTGAAAGGTCAACATTTTGCCGACATTGCGGAGATCTAACAACGTGTGACAACAGTGCTTCGAGCGATACCGAGAGAAGCGTTTGCTGACGGTTTCCAGCAGCTGTACAACCGATGTCAAAAGTGTGTTATAGCTATTGGCGATTACTTTGAATGCAAGTAAAGGTATTTTGTTTGTATGTCTTGTTCCCTTTAAATTATGAGACCATTCACTGAACTTTTCGAACGCACCTTGCATACAAAATGTGATTCTGTTCTTGATGGGAATCTAGCATCAACCTGCCTGACCCTTATTGATTAGTCTTTTGCATAAAGATTATAAAAGGACGAGCTAATTCTGGAGTAGAGTATGCTCATAACGATTGCTCCATCTTTGATTGGTTTATGTCTTAAGAAAATACAATAGATGAATATTAGTTCTATACATTATGAGTCTGTATAAAATTATCACACAAATCAAACATTACCGGTTCTTCCCTTTATATTATATCACAAGTTCTAATAGCGGGATTTACATTTGTTCAAAGGGATCTTTCTCAGCCCCTTAGACGAGACAAATTTAAAAGCGAAGAATATTTTCAAACTTTTGCTTTAATTACATTCACTCCCCCCCCCCATTCTCTTTCTCTTTTCCAGCATTAGATAAATCTCGTTAAAAGCATCGACGTATTTGACAAGATAAATGTGAGGTTTTAATTAAAAATTGCAAGTAAAGCTCTCGCACGTGAGGGAAAACCGGGGACCCATCCATCTTCTTAGCGCATGAGCGTTATGATTTAATTTTTTAATTCACTGATTCTGTTTTCAAGGAAATTAAGCGTCACATTAGCATGAAAGAATTTGCGCCAGACACAAAATATTATCCAGAAAAACAGGGAGAAAAGAAAAGGAGAGAAAGGGGGGAAGGAGAGCAAAAAAAAAAAAAAAAATGACAACAGAAAATAAATTATTTCCTCGGTGAACTATCAAGAGAGAAACTAGACTTTCCCTTTTTCTTAAGACAATTCCAGAAGTTCGATAGGCACTTTGTTTAATTTATTACGATTTCCGAAGTAGGAATGCAATGTTTAGATTAATGGATTTGAAAATTCCCTTCAGAACATAAGTGATAGTCGATCAGTCTTTTAGCTGATGGTTCACGTTAGGCTTAGAATACTTTTGCAATTTTTACTTAGGAATGAAGTAGAAGAAAAGATTTTGCAGGAACTTTTTTACTATAGAACGTCTAGTTTATATAACATATTGTTACTCCTTAGCATAACAAATGCGAGATAGGACGGGAGGTGACTTTGTCAGTTTAACCCTTTTTCTTATCACAATATATGCACAAAGAATGGAAATATACGATATCTTCTGTTTTGGTTATCTACATGTGTGATATATAATCTTGTCAGTTATTATTAGTCTACCAAAATATAGTTTGGTTATAATATTCTCTTATAAATTGCACAACTACACACTCGAGTCACGTTATTATGAACGCCCGCTAGAATAACCGTGCATATGCAGCACAGACAGCATGGAAGAGAGCCATTAAGAAGCTAGAAGGAATCCACTGATTTAAGGAGCTATGCAGTCTACAATGCATCCGAAGCTGCTGAAGGGTGCAGGATCCAGTGCGAACATGAACTAAATTCATTAGATCTGGGAAGTTAAGAAGCCAGCGAAGTACTTGGAAGTCTTGGTCGTGCTCCTCCAGCCATTCTTAGACAATTCTGACAGTATGACATATTACATTGTTCTGCTCGAACATCTCCTCTGAGATATTACTGGACTCGGTCAATGTTATCAAAACTGCCACCATCAACTTGAGCTCCTCCAACATGGTTTCAGGGTGACTCCTTTCGGAGGTAACCCGCCGAAAACGAGGAAGTTCATCCAATCGATGGAGCTGAAAATGTGACTCATCGGATAAGGCAACTTTTGGTCAATGACGAGGGGTCAAATCCCTCTACTGCAATGTAAATTGTAGCAGTTTCTGTCGATGCACCTTTGTCTGCATGGATGTAGTGAGCGTCTGCAAGGAGATCCTTACACAACAGTATTCGCTTTATTTTCCTTGCCTAGTTCATTTTAACGGCGAGTTGCTCTACTGTTGGTCTACTGTATCAGTGGACTTTCACACATCGATGTTCATCTCTCATATCAATGACGAAATGGTGCTCCGCAATTTCCATTCCGTATTTTTACAATGATGCTTTTTGTCCAGACACTTTATTCACAGCAGCATGCATTTAATTCACAAAGTTTGCAGTTTCGGAAATGCCAACGACCTGATAAATCGCTCGTTTCACCCGTGATAGCAACCACTAATATGGTTGCAGAGTACAGATATATTACTTTGCATACCAATCGAGATCGCGCCGCGTGCCTTTTATTTAATTGGTTATGGTTGTTGATGGCAAATTAGCCGCGTGTCATAGTTATGTGGGTCGACTGTGTAAAAAGAAAATGAAAGTTTTGTGTAACACAGTTAACGTAAATGTGTGCCTTTTCGTTCTCTAATGTGCTGGTCGGCATATACCAGTTTTACTTTAAGATCTCAGTAAATGAAGCAATATGCTACGATTTTGTTATCAGAATTGAAATATGCAACACATACTGGTGAATTATTTCGGTGAATGAACCAACACATACTGCAGTGCAGGAACAACCACAGAAAAAAAATTTTTTTGAAGAAAAATTTATTAAGAAAATAAGATATTTTGATTTATAATTTGCAATAATAATATTTAGAAACTTGTGAATTTCATTAAAAAATACATAATAAGCTAATTTGGATTTTTATACAAGAGATAAAAGTTGAAGTTCCTTTTCTTTTTTTAGTCACCATCAAATATGCATGGTTGGTTGGAGATAATGTTTCCTCCGTTTGCTGAATCGAAGGAAAACTTATCGATTAAGGCTTTTCGAGGGAAGAATGATTGCTTCTGGTTATCGACATCGCAGATTCGAAGCCGGCTGAGAGTGCCAACGGAACTTTGAATTCACCTGCGGAAAGCCATTGGGCCCGTGAACTGAATGCTTATTATCAGTCGTCCGCTCCAAAACTCGCACTTTGTGTAATTATCAACCACTAAATTCCTCGTTTGGGACGCACGGAGCTCGTGCCTTGAAAAAACGAAAAGCTTTTTAAGGCGAACACGGCAGACTAAATAATGTACAGTTGACGTTTTGTGTTCGGTGAATGTTCTTAATAGGCAAGAAAAACTAGGATTTGTCATAAACATCTTTAAAGTCATTGGCGGTTAAAGATTATGAGGAACAGCTTGAGATTTAATAGTCAAACTAATTCAATGCAGCAATGTGATCAAAAAATAACCAGTAACATACCTTCAGGATCTAATTTGTGAAAAAAGTTAAACTTCTTTATAGCTAATAGTAATTTAAACTGATAATATCTCTATGTGGTCTTTGAACACCTCTGATTTTTGTAACCACGTGATCTACACAAAGAAAGAATATTGATTTTTGTAATTAACTCATTTACTGATTCCTTTACATCGTTCTAAACAATGCTTACTATTCATAAAGTAATCAATAATAGTATGTATTAGGTATTAGTATTAGGTAAATATATTAAACCCGAAAAAAAAATTCCTTGATCTGGATCGAACTAGGGACCACGAATGAACTATCTGGTTCGGTACTTCTGCCAAATCAGCCACCGTGAAGACCGGTATAGCTTCAAGTGCTCTAAAAACTGCTACATAGCCAAAGTTGAAGCTATGATGGAGCATTTACCCGACTAGCGGACCGGGAATTTTCCTTTCTAAACCATCAAAAAACTGATGAAAGTCACAGTAATGTAATAAGATACTGGAATGCAGTAAGATATTCAAGCTACCAACATTAGGTAAATAAACAGTCGAGCAACATTATAATAGCCATCTCTTTCTTTGCGTGAGCTCTTGAGTACTTACTTACTTTTCAAACCCGCTTATCCGTTAGGGTCGCGGGGGCAGCAGCCCTATGGAGGATCTCCGGCGATTGCTATCTTCCGCCATCAGGCGCATGTCCTCCCTGGTAATACCCAAACGACTCGAATCCAGATTCTCCATGTAGTCTAGCCACCTGGTTCTAGGCCGACCCTTTGGTCTCTTACCCACTAGCTTGGAAAGTAACAACTGCCTAGGAAGACCAGTTTGCGGCATCCGTATCGCGAGGCCATACCAACGCAACTGAGATCTCTCAATACGGAGAAGTAGAGGCTCAACATTTAAAGACTCCCTTATCGTGCTGCTGTGCACTCTATCTAGTAGAGTAACACCTGCCACACCTCTCAGAAATCTCATTTCGGCCGCTTGTACTCTTTCGGTCATGACCATAGGTGAGAATGAGGACAAAGATAGATTTGAAGACGGAGAGCTTGGCTCTTCAGTATAAAAACGTAAATGTCTCTACAATCTAGGTAAATCAACCTTGCTGCCATGGGTAAAAACGAGCGATTTATCAGATTTGCAAAAGATGATGATCATTGACAAAGGGTGATGGCATCTCCAAAAATGCTCGGTTTGTGAGGTGTTCGCGTGCTGCTGTAATTAAAGTTTGCCGTGAATGGAGAATTGGAACAATTGCGAATAAACAGCGTGGAAACGAGAAAACTGCGAACTCCATATGGCATTGATGTAACAGGTGATCGTCGACTCCGATGATCAAAAGTTGAGTGTGCAATTCACCGAACAAATAACCAGGAGACTGCAAGACGTGTATCGAGAAGGACAGTACAGCGAACCTTGTTGCATATGGGGTTCCTGAGCAGACAGGTGGGCACTATAACCATGCTGACAAATGTGGATCAGCATATAGGGCATATACAAGAATTGGACCTCTCATGATTGGCAAAGGGTTCCCTTCTTCGAAGAACAATGGTTTCTGCTCCATCGAGTGAATGGACTTTGTTTCTGCTGGAGACCTCAGTAAAGAATCTCCCTGCAACCACTATGCGAAGCCACAAGCGGCTAGTGGTTCGAATTTTCTGGTGTATTTTTCTTGGCAGTGCTGGTTCTTTGATATCCCTGAAAGGCTCTCTGACTGAAATATTTAAGCAGGACCATGCTTCCAAGATTGTCTGGGATTGGTTGGAGGAGCATGACCAAAACGTAACAATTACTTCTCAGATTTAAATGCCAATCGAGCACCATTGTGATCACCTCGACCGACATGATCTCTCTATCCTTCAGCAGTTTTCGGACCCATTACAGAATGTATGGCTCTAGATACTAGTGTAAATATTTCAGCGTCTTATTGAATCCCTCTAAACCCGTCTAGCTGCTATCTAGGCTGCCTACGGAGATAGTTTACTAGCTGATGGTGATAATAATATAATGTGGCTCGACTTTTTACGGGTATAATATATTTTGCTGTTTATTTGTCAAATGTAAATTTCTGAGAAGGAATGAAAGGAAGCAAAATCCATTCATTGTACTTTTGATCTAAATTTTTGTTCAATTAGATTTTTAATTTCATTTTTAATTTATTTTTATTTTGGCCATATAATTGTTTTCAAGGAGAAATTTTCGAAATTTCTGGGTTAGCTGCTAAGAAAATACAAATGCACGTTTGTGATTTACCGCAAAAAAAAAAACGTAGCGTCTTCATTAATTTAAAAAGCGCTCCAAAGATTTCAAAGATATTCATAAAAATTTAATTAAAAATCTGTGGCAACGGTTGCTGCGGTTGATGAATGTATAAACAATTTACCAAAGGTCATGTTCCGTTTAGAATTTTAGGAAATTAAAAATCAAAACCGGTTGTGTTCACTTGCAGCCATAATTTAAATTTCGAAATGCTATTGGACTTTTCTTGTTTCGTCCTTTTGTATTTCTTTTAATCGAATATTTATACCTATCCGGACTCAATTTTCATACACTTAGCCCATTTACAATTGTTAATTATTATTAATAAGTAGAGGAAGTATGGAAATGAAATTGGGTTTGCCATGTCCTTTGTAATGTGGTTGTAGATTGCTCTAAGCAGTACCACAGCCTACTACATAGATAACAGCCTGTTCAATCGGCAGTTTCCAAGTTTCACCGCAGTAAAGGAGGAGGGCGCTTTTAAGTAGGGTGAAGAAAGCCTTTTTAGCATTGAAAAAGCCTTATCACTGCTACCATTCTATTGTTTTCTACTGGTTAGCCTACAAACAGGCTGCATATTTACATATATATGTAATCTTATATATATATTTAATCTTATATATCGTATAATCTTATATATTAATCTTATATTTATATTTAAAATTAATATATATAATCTTATATTTAATCTTATATATTAATAAATAATAATAATAATAATAATTTTAAATATTAATATATCAATCTTATATATTAACATTATTTAATACTTAATCTTATATAATTGTTAAAAAATTTTTTTTTATAAAATGTCGCATTTTTTTTTTGAAAAGTAACATTCTTTGGTTTGTTAATGGTGCATATTAATTAATATCTAGGAATATTGTTTCATTCTGACACTTAAAAAGACTTGATCAGCTGTAACTCTGTGCATAAGTAAACACAGTTGTTACCAAGGTTTCCCCTCACTAAAAGCGCCCTCACGTGAGAAGTCGTAGAACTAAGGCGGTCTTAAGATTTCAATGGAAATCGTGTCGATTGAACAGGCTGTTACCTATATAGTAGACTGTGGCAGTACATATACAGTCTACCCCATTATTATAACCATCAGCCAGGAACCAGAATAGTCATCGTGTGCAGCACGGATAGCTGTTATACGGCGTGGGAGGGATTCAATACGATGCTGGAGAGTGTCAACTTGATTGGAACCATGCAGATTACAATGCATCCGATAGCTGCTAAGGGTGCGTGGTGGAGGATCCAACCAGCGAGCATAGCGGTCGAAGTTATTTCAAAGGTATTCGTTTGGATTTAGATATGGAAAGTTTGTGGGCCATAGCAGGCCAAGTACTTGGAAGTCTTGCTCGCGCTCCTCCGATCATTACCAGGTATTTCACATTATCGCGCTCCTCTGCATGGCATTTCACATTGTCCTGTTGGAATATCCCATCCGCCCCAGGGTAGATATTCAACACGTATGAATGTAGCTGATCCGCAAGAATGGCTAACAAGCAAATCGGGTAAGAGTGCCTTTCAGGGATGTCGGTGAACCCAGACAATGACAACATACTCTAAACCATATCCATAACACTGTTACCAACAGCTTGTATTCTTCCAATAATGGTTGCAGGGTGATTCATTTCGGGGGGCCCCCCCCCCCCCCCCCGAATACGAGAAGCAGAAACCGTGGTTCATCGGAGAAGATACCTCTTTGCCAATCATGAGAGCTCCAGTTCTTTGTATTGCAATGCAAATTGTAACCGTTTTTGCCGATACACCTTTGTCATTATGGATGCAAGAATCATTCGTCTGCTTTGGAGCCTCATACGCCATAGGATTTGCAACTGGAAGCTTCTGATCTTTGGACGGCGAGGTGCTCAACTGTTGCTTAAATACATCTTCGCAGTTGACGTTCACCTCTCACATCAATAGCACATGGTCCTTTGCAGTTTCCACACCGTTTATTCGCAATGATGACGTTTGTCTAATCACGGTGCACTTTAATCACAGCAACACTTGAACAATTTACAAACTCCGCAGTTTTGAAAATGCTATCTAACTTTTAATGATTTACTTGACAAAAAATTTCCACATTGAGTGGCCAAACGTTCAAACTGTACTTAGTTGTGGCATCAAGCAGCCAGCGTGCTGCCAGCAGTAAGTTCAATGCATTGGTGACTATGTGAATAAATATAAAGTGATTTCCCGTTAGACTTTCTGCTTGGAATGAAAATAAGTTCCTTGATATTACGATTAAGGCGTGGAACTAGATACTCACGAATCCATCGTGTATCATAATACAAACTTGGCTCTTATGATCGGAATGCGTAATAAAAGAAAATAAACCATGTTCCTGCTATCTTGCACCGCCTATTCATTTCAATTTAAATTAGTAGCAGCATAAACAATATGAAAAAATCAAAAATGAGGGTGTCACTTATATCTATGTGTATGTAATACAGAGTGTTCCATAAACAATTTCAGTTATAAAATATTTATAATTAAATAACGAATATATATATGATTTTCCCTTCGTTTTTCATCTTAAACATGTTTGGTTGGGTCACAAGTTAATGACAACCTCCTTAGAAAAAGAGAATTTAAAGCTGAATGAACCATCCTTGTCTCAATAAAAACCAACGGATTACTATTCCATACAATAATCAATTAATTAAAGGCCTCTCTAGCATTTTCAAACAACATGACATCCAACAATGAACCCCATTTCGAGCAACATTCGGTGGACAATCTTACACAGTATACGGGGGCGGGGGGGCGGTCAAATTTATTTTATTTATTTTATTTATTTATTTATTTAATCTACAGAAAAGTACAATCATCATTTGACCTGGACTTTATTTTTTGCAAAATCAGGAACTACAAAAAAACACACATGCCAGTTATTTCTCAAAAAAACTCTCCTTGCTTCTCTGCACATTTTTTCCAGCGTTCTGGGAGCATCTGGATACCGGTTCTGTAGAAATCTTCAGGCTGATGTCGAAACCACGTCAGGAACAGCCTTTTTCATTTCCTCATTGGAGCCGAACCTCTGCCCTCCCAAGAACTCTTTCAGTGGTTCAAAAAGGTGATAGTCGCAAGGGGAGAGGCCCGGGCTGTTGGAGGATGGGGTAAGATGTCCCATTTGAGTTCCGTTAGTGTGTCCATAGTCAGTTTGGCTGTGTATGGTCTGGCATTGTCTTGCAGAAAACAAACACCACTGGTAAGGAGTCCTGGTCGCTTTTTTCCTTAGTGCCGACTTCAGGGACGTCCTCAAAATGTTACAATAATAAAAGGGCGCATTTATGGTTCGACGTCCTTCCAGAAAATCGACAAAAATGATATCCTTAATGTCCCAGAATACAGTCGCCATCAATTTCCTTGCCGACGGTGTCATCTTGAATTTTTTGGGTCGTGACGAGTCAGTGTGTCGCCACTCCATGCTCGTACGCTTGCTTTCAGGTGATGAATCCATGTCTTGTCGGTGGTCACAACACGCATTAGGAAGCTGTCACCTTCCCAGTAGCATGGAACAGATTTCCACCCGGGTGGTTTTGTGATCCTCGGAGAGTTGCTTAGCGACCCATCTGGCACAGATCTTGTTTAACTTCAGCTTATCGTGGATGATGGTCTCCACACTGTCAGTGCTGATGTTCAGTATTGAAGCCAATTCTCTGACATGAATCCACCTGTTGTCCGTTATCAGCTTATTTGTTCGTGCGATGATGCCATCATTGGCCTTGCCTTATGAGGTTCATTGCCTGTGGATTCTCGCCCTCCTTCAAACTTTTTGCACCAACCAAAGACGGATGATCGAGACAAACATGACTTGGTGAACTCTCTTTGAAGCCTCTGATGAATTTCAGATGCTTTCACACCTTCATTGTGAAGAAACTTGATGATTATTCGTTGTTCCACTTTGGTCGACACATCGCTGTCCGCCATTTTGTTTAAACAAACAATCGGTTGTCATGGCAACTGGATGAGTGGTGCTGCATTTGCATGGCAGGTGGTAGTTGCCATCCCAAGAATGAAAGTTTAGAATTTTACAACAATGAGAGTTACAAAAAATAAATTCAGGTCAAATTTGAACGCCTCTCGTAACATCAGACGGAGACCAAATGGAGGAGGCATATTCTAATATTGGTCTTAATAATACATGAAAAAGAATTACTGAAAAGCTAATACTACTTAGAGAATTTCTAATGATAAAATATGTAGTTTGGTAAGCTTTAGTTGTATTAAAATTAATATGCTCATTGAAAGATAATTTTGAGTTGAACATGAGTCTTTGTTTCGCGCTGGCTTATTACAAGTTGATAAGGATTAAGTGGAAACAATATACATGAAAAAAATATTTGTCTGCTATATCATCATCATCACTTTCAACGTTTATCAATCACTGCTGGATGAAAGTCCAATGTGCTCTTTAAACGTTTCCAATGTGCTCTGTCTTGGGCTTTGCGTTTCCACTTGACGCCTATCAATTTACTGATATCGCCGCTCTATTTAGTATAAGGCCTTCGTCCTTGTTTTCTAACATTTCAAGGGTTGCATTTGAGGATGGCTGTAGTCCATCTGTTGTCTTCTCTTCTGTCAACTTGTCCGGCTCATAGCCATTTGAGTTGTCCTATCCGCTTTATGACGTCAAATACTTTTGTTTGTTCTCAAATCCGAATGGCCCGTTCCCCCCCCCCCCTCCTTCTGATACCTAGCATAAACCGTTCCATGCTGCTTTGGATGGTTTGTAGTCATTGGATGTGTTTGCTGTTTAATGTCCACGTTTCTGCCCCATAATCAATCCCTCCCCCTATGTACGTACTTATAAATATATTAAAACCCTGTTTTATGAACTTAAATCATTTTATTTGTTAACTATTCGTTATTCATAACCATAAACCATGGAATTCAGTAACTTTTTTTCATTCCTAAATTATTTCTTCTTACCATTTGAGTGAGATTTTATTCTGTTCCTTCTCACTAAATGAAGACTGCAGTTAAAGCACTCTTGAACTGATGACTCAATAAAGCCATGCAAAAAAGGAGTAATTGGTCAGAAAGAGGCTTTATAAAGTGTTTCCCCTCGATTTTATTCTTTTTTTTTGCATCCCTAACAACCGAGGTAATGCACTGCTGCCTCATTACAGATTCATTACAGAATGGTTTAGAACGAGAGCGGATCTTTACGAGAGCGCATTTGCACGAGGGAAGAGCCTATGAATAGAAACAGAGCCTTTTGGAGGAAATGAATGGAGGCGACGATGATCGGGGTTAATACGGCCATTTGGCAAACGATTCTTTTTCAAGTGAAAGCTCCCTGACCACAGGTCGGCTTCGAACCTGGGCGAAAAATGGTGATGACGTTCCATCTCCGCCTATAACATTTCCGTAAAGCCAGACCGAACGACGACGCGCTGAATGTCCAGCGCTCTGACAAGCCACGCCCACTCCATTTGCACTTACATGAATTAAACTTCCTCCCCGTTGATTAGAAAGGGAAAAACCCCTGACGACCAGGAAAGTGGGAGGACTGGAATGGGGTAAGAGGAGGAGGAAGCGAGGAAAGAGGAGGAAGACTTGGTCGTCGTGTGCGTGTGTGCAAAGGACCGGGACGAATGGCCCCCAACATTTCGGACATTGGAGATCGTTAGTGTAGAGAGAGAGGCATTGGCACTAATCTTCAGCTCGTAATTCTAACGGTACACAGATTTAAGATGGCGCGCTTTGCATCGAGGGAAATGGAAAAGGGAGACGCGTTGCACTTGGGAAAGACAGATGGAGGGAACCGCAAGAGGAAACGCCAGAGCACGCGCGAATTAATTAACACGGCCCAATTCCAAGAATATTGTGTTTGCGTAGAAAGAAATTAAAAGCGTTTCCAAAGGCGCTGGAAAAGAGGAGAAGTTGGGGGGGGGGTGGAGGTTAGGGAAGGGAGGGATGGAGAAAAAGAAAGGCGAGTCTGGTCAAAGCTGGTGGTATTAGTGGAAAACATTGGTCCCGTTTTACAACTTCTAAGAAGTTCAATATCCCCATTAAGTGTTTTACGATCGTCAGTGGATTCACTCACCATGCTCTCTTGGCAAAACCGAGAAATATGGAAAATGCCCACAGATATGCGACGATAAAAGGACAATTTTCGAACGTCATTGAAACCTTAGGAAACACTTTCGATGGTCATTTGCATCGGCGGCGTGAGAATGCTATTAGAAGACAGGCCGTCGTTATGGACACCAATAGTTGTTCAAAAACCATAGCCTCTTCCATTAAGGTTCGCATCTGGCGTTAGAAGATCTTTTGGTACGTTCTATGTTAGGATGGCTGCAAAATCCTTTGAGAGGCAAGCAGCACTCTTGACTCTTTCCTTCAAAACTGAACCCGTTAAATGTTTTTGCGTTTAATATGAACTTCAGGAATAATATTCTGACAGATATGTAAGTGCTTCAGGATCTCATTAATATCCTGAAGAGTATTGAAAAATCGTTTTGATCTTTTCCAATAAGAAGAAAACTCGGATTCTTAAGCTGACAGTGAGTTATAAGAACTTATGATTCCGTTTTGCCTTTTGAAAAAAAAATATAACCTCAAAGTGTATCATCATCAACATCATATTCATTGCCGGATGTAGATCTCATCTAAACGTTTCCAGTGTCCTCGATCTGATGTCCACCAGTTTCCTGATATCGTCGCTCGCTTCTAACTTTTCATCGGTACCAGTCAAGGATGTCTGTAATCCATTTGTTATCTTGTCTTCTGGCAAAGTGTCCGGCCCATTTGCATTTGAATTGTTATATCCGCTCTATGATGTCGAACACTTATGTTTGTTCTCGAATCCAGTTGGTTCGGTTTTTGTCCCTCTTTCTGAAATCTAGCATACACCATTCCAAGCTTCCATGGATGGTTTGTAGTTGTTGGATGGCCTTGCTGTTTAGTGTCCATGTTTCTGCTCCATAAGTGAGGGCTGATATACCAATAGCACCAAGATAAAGAAGGCCTGCGCACTGAAACGTCATACATTATTACATCATTATCAAAAGGCCAAATTTAGGGCTTATTATTGGTAAAAATACAATTAAGATTGGTCCAACATAGGTGATGTAGCGATAAATGACGTTTCAGTACGCAGGCCTTCTTTAGCTAGGGGTATTGATAATACACACAAATTGAAGACTTTCCTTTTCCGATCTAGGGACATGTTACTTTTTGGATTAAACTGTTTTTTTTTTCGAGATTGCTCGTCTGTTGAATCCGTTCATAAAACGTCTATCCATAATAATTTCTTGTCCGAGGTTCACATAACGTTCATATAATTTTTTCAATTCAGTACCGGTGTTCGTGATTTATTTCTTTGTTGCATGAATATAACTTTTGTTGAAACTGTATGGAGAACAATAAATAATTGATTGCCGAACAACTAAATTATGCGAGATATGACTACAATGACGGATTTTTAGTAATGATCATGCAAACCAATAATTGCCGTAAATATATCAACAAAGCTATAAGGCTTGATTAGTCTCCAAAAGTATTTTAAATTGAAATTGTCCGTTGGAAAAAATTCATTTATGACTTTAACAAAGGTGAAATATCGAAATGCGTTCGTATCATATACAGTCGAGCCCTATTATAATGACTATCAGCTAGAGTCGAGTAAGATTACTGTGTGTAGCTTTTGTTTAGTGGTATGCTTCTAGCTTAGACAATCTTTAATCAAATTTCTCTCTACTAAGAGGAGATACCTTTCTTGTTTCTTACTATCGATGGTGTTTTTGGTTACATCAGGCTTCACATCTAGTACTGTGTATTTCTTTTGCCATATGTTTTTGAATAGAAAGTTAGTAAGATGGTGGAAGCTGTTTCGGAGCCATGCAGATTCCAACGCATTCAACAGCTGCTAAATGGTGCATGGAGCGAACATGGTTGTCGAGGTGATTCCAAAGAGGGCATCGATTGGAGTTCAAAACCATATTTCAGTACAAAGGTAAAGGCATCCGGAATCTTTTAAACACACTTCACATAGTGAATGAGCCAGTACATTCGGAAATACTGAATTTTTAAACCGTGTTATTTACTGCTGAAAATGGAGATAGGCTATTTCGCGACATTATTAACATTAATTTATGATCATTAGAAAAGGAAGGGGTGGGGGAACATGAATATATATACAATTCAGAATTGCAATACCATATATTATTTTTGAAATATTATCCATTGTTTAGAATTGTTGCATTAAAATGAAGTTGAATGCAAACAAAAACAGTGACATTTTTCTAAGATACGTATATATATAGAGAGAGAGAGAGAATTATTTGATAAATAGTACAGTAGTTAAAATCATTAAAACTTTTTATTTTCAGAAACTACGAATATATTCATGGCTCGAGTTTGTTACAATATGCAGAAATTTACATCCATTGACCAACCCGAGAATTATCCGTAGAAGCGATAATTATCGACTTGTTTCCAGCTAATGTTTTAGCGTGTGGTTTTGAGGTAAAGCATCCCGTTATCAATATTCGACTAAAGTGGACTCCGGTGGACTTAAGAGAGAAACGAAAACCTAAAAGATGGACTACTAATCCCTTCACAGGATTTAAAAGCAGAAAATGGCCGAGGACTCGGTTTAATTCGGTCTGTCGTGGCGAAAAGACGATGGTGTTTTAATCCACCGAGAAAACGGGAGGCGACTAAGGCCTAACGAAAAGATAAGAAGAATGCGTATAATTACCTCACTGATAAGACCTTACAGCCTTTGAGAAAATGTTCACCTTTAAAGCATTGGTTGGTCATAGGAAAGCAACGAACTGTATATAAGAAAGAGGATTACTAATCTTAAAATCAAGCATTGTTTTAGCAATCAGTTGATATTATCGAACGATGCGTCTTTAAATCATTGTTCATTGTATCAAAGTGTGTAATATTTACTTGGTATGTATCATTAAGGTTTAGGAGATCTGGGCCGTCATATTTCAAAGTATGAGGGTGATTCAAAAAGTAAATTAGATCTAATTATTGTAGAGAAGAAAGTTTATTAGTATGCTGTTAAATCAAGTTGTCGTGTGATTCTGCATAGTAAATTGGTCAGCAAACATGACATCCTTGATTCCGTGCTTTTGATGCCTCGCTTTTTTTAACCTTTTCTGTCCTCTTGCATGTTTCAGAAGCATTATCTATTGGCATACTCAACAAAGCATCTACTGAGGGTTTTATTTTTCATTTGTACAGGTGATTTAAGGAAAATACGATTCGTTGAACCAGCTTAACTTTTTATTTCGAGGATGTTATTACAATAAAACAACCTGAGATTTAAATGCCACGTAGTATATACTTCTACATTGTATTTTATTGTGTGTACTGTAGATTTGTGGGAAATAAAAGTACGATCTGATCGATGTCGGTAAAATTTAAAATCAATCCCATTAAACATGGAATGATTATTCATAACAAGCAGGTTACTCAATTACTAGGAAATTGAATGAGTTTCTATCAATATAATTACGTTTGGCGAATTGAATGCAAGAGATTTAAATGAAAGCGTCATTTATTCCTCTTAGGATTCCTGCTGACACTATTGTAATGACCGAAGCCTATTCAAAAATATGAAAACTGTAATAGTATTTGGGATTTGATAAACGTACACGAAATTCCAAAATATTCCCAGAACAGTAGTCGCGGAAAGGATTGAATTATCTCGATGCTAAATTAAATTTTTGTTTCATTTATTAAATATTTCCTCTCTTATAATAAAATATTTTTGCTTATTTAATTTACAGAAATTTATCTGATATATTCTTAATCACGTTTTTAAGTTTTTAGTTATAAGTTTATTTAGTTTTTTTCTAAAGGATGACTCTTCCAGTTCAAGTCCGACTCGAAAAATGTTAATTTTCTTATATTCGTTTTTACAATTTTTATAACTAATGGCTACGATGTACAGGGTGTTGCAGATAACTACATGGCAGTATAATGGGAAGCCTACCCGCTCGATTGCAGGGGCCGGCTCTACATCAAATGATAATTGGGTAATTTTATCAAAAACATGGCAGTTTTGACGTTCACCCCCCCTCCCCGACTGTGGAAACCGCTAGCTGCTGCAGGCCACTTTCATCTCCCTACAATCTGCCAATCGACCGAGCCGTCCCCTGCAATCGAGCGCATAGGCTTCCCGTTATACTGCCCTGTAGTTATCTGCAGCACCCTTTATATGATATGACGTTATACGATAGTTTTCTTCTATAGGAAGCTGGAAGGAAATTAGTTTAAGTCTGTAGCGACTAGTTGGCTTCGTAATCAGGCTTTGGTATTTCGTACTATCTGTTTGGAAAGAGCCTTGCTCTACCGTAGTTCCTGGTTCGAATCCAGGTCGTCGTAATTTTTCCTTCCACATTTTCCAATAATAGTATTAATAGTAATGTTAATGTACAGCATTCGTTCGCTCATTTTCTATTTTAGGACAATAAATAATCTGCAGAGCTATACAAGGTGTCCCGCAAGTCGGGTCGTAAATTTAATGGTATGCATATTCAATAACAGGGAACAAAACACTCCCTATGAACATAGGTCGAACAACGCACCGTTTCCGAGAAATGATGATGATGATGATACGCAAAGAAACTAAACCTCTTCCCCTTGCCATGTAAATGGAATGCCCTGTTCATGTAAATGGTAGGAAGTAGACGTGGCTGATTCGTTACCAGACTGTGTTTGAGTGAGACTACATGGCTGCAGCAGGTTACAGCAATGCCGAGTTGGCGGATATGCATTTCACGTACGGTCAGGCAAATGAGAATGCAGCAGACGCGGCGCGTCTTTACAGCGACACGTATCCAAACCGACGACACCCTGATCGTCGCATGTTCATCAGTCTTCACCAGCGTTTACGTGGTACTGGTATATTTAACATCACCCCCCCCCCCCCCCGGGGGGGCGGTCGGGGACCCGTGGGGGCTGCTGAACGCCTTTGAGAACATGCGAGAGAATGATGGTCTTTGCGAACGTTTGCATGCCTCTTTGAGGAGAAGAGCTGAAGCATGCTGCCGTGTTCATGGTGGACATTTTGAGCATTTTGCTATGAGTTCAAGGTACACGAGACACTACCAAAGAAACACCTGTACGGGTTGTTGTTCCATTTGTCAATAAAGTCATTCTTTCTCGGAAACGGTACGTTGTTCGACCTATGTTCATTGGGAGTTTTTGTTCCTTGCTATTGAATATGCATACCATTAAATTTACGACTACGACTTACGGGACACCTTGTATAGGAGTTATTGGTGATTTTTTTTCTCTTTTATATTCCTTTTTTACCTTTTCGGATATTAAATAACCATGGGTTTTTTGAAATTGAGAGAGGATCAGTCTATAAGGCTTTGCCTGATCTTCCAAGGTTGTCAGTAAAGGGATTAGTAAGGGATGACACAAACATCCACTCTCTCAGCGGGATTATAACCCGCGACTCGCAGATGTAGAGAGCGACATCATAACGCTCTCGGCCACCGAGCCGGTATTAAATATACATTTTTATGATATTTATTGTAATAACTTTCTGTTGAAATTCCACCGGCAAAAAAGTAACTATACTTCCATGAGAGTTAAAAAAAATTAATAAAAGTATTTACCATTATTCACATGTTCAAAATGATTTTACACTAAAGTTTTAAATTAAAGGTCCAATTTTTTTATGGTCTCAATTATCACCTGAAATTTTAAAGTACTATTTAAGGTCTAAAAAATTATTAAAATCTATATTGCCATCGAAATTTTTAAACTGTCATCTACCAGGTATGTAAATATGAAACCGGAATTTTTGTATAGAAAATACACGTTTATTGTATGAAATTGATAAAAAATATTTTATTCGAAGTATTGCCTGGCTATACATTTTTGTCCACCTGTCTGACAATTTGTGAATGCCACGACAAAAAACTGTTGCATTTTTGAGGCAAACCAGTCATCGAGCCATTTTCGTAAGAAGTGAAGCGTTGCTCAGCAAGTGCGTGTCCCATCGATGCAAATAAGTAGTAATCGGACGGAGCCAAGTCTGGTGAGTAAGCCGCATGCGAAAGTATTTCCCAACTAAACGCCTCAATCGTTTCCTTGACCAGTTTTGCTGGATGTGATAGTGCATTATCAGGAAGCAAAATCACTTTGTGTTGCTTTTTTTTATATACTGGTCGTTTTTCACGCAAAGCTTGATCATTTGTTGTCGGTAATGTTCAGTATTAGCGGTTTCGCCAAGTTTCAGCAGCTCATAGTAAGTCGCATCCTTTTTCAGTAGGCTTCCACGTTTTTCGTTTCTTATGTCAAAATCGCCACTTTTGAATTTTTAAACCACTTAAAGCACTGTGATTTACCAAGAGCATGTTTACCGTAAGCTTCAACAAGCATTCGATACGATTCTGCAGCAGTTATCTTCAAATGGTAACAGAAAATCAATGTTGTTCGCAAATCGTAGTTTCCAGGGACAAAATTCGACATGTTCAATGCTATTACAAACTACGCTGTTGTATGAAATGTGTATTGTTGTGAGTTGAAAATCTTTGTCAGACGTCAAAGTAAGAAAATGGCGCCAACGACGGGGTTTGACAGTAACTACATTGACAGCTAGAGCCATCTACGGGCAAATTCCGGTTTCATATGTACAGACGTGGTAAAAGTTTAATCTGAATAATAACTACAGTACCCAATTTTTTCAATAAATCTAAATCATAGAACTATTAAAAGCGACTCTAGTGCCATTCTGGTGACAATTCGGCATACTCTTCCTTGCAGTCTCCTATTTAAGACTCACTTTATAGTATTTCTGAAGTTTCTTCAAACCTCTTCTACCAGAGACCAACTGAAGGAACATTTATGGCGTGTCTGTGATGCTTAATAGACGGGTTTTGGGATGAAGGTCCGCTACAGTCAATGCAGATTTCATTTGCTAAAACCATGTGCATGTGCTTGCTTATAAAATATTAATGAATTATTATAGTTCTCATGATATTTTGCGGTATTTCACAAGTGCTCTCTTCTTTCTTAATCAATGCCTGAATGTGTTTTTGTTCGTTTGAGGAATCGAGTTTGTCCCCTTTTTTTTTCCTCCTCTTACTTTTTCCCGAAACACTTGTAAGAAAATGCAATTTTTCCGTCATCGTTCCGTTGGAATTCCAAACGACTTCGATTGCCGAATGAATTTTTGATTTGTGAAATGCGCGCGTTGAGAAGGAACCGTTATTGCCACGTGGCTCGTATATCGTATTCATTAGGCCCGAAGCCTTCTCCCCGGTTGGTTGAAAGAATCAATTTTGATGTACTGTTTATTGATTTTATCCAACCACCTAGAATAAACAAGAGTATCTTTCCGTATCTTTCAAATAGTCTGGTGTGCGACACACGCTAACCCGTGCCTCCCACTTTTGCCCTCCAACGATGGCGAATCGTCATTTCTGGTGCTCCAAGTAGCAGCAAGTTTGGATTTGAAAATTCAATCCGAGACTCTCGCTTCCTTCCTTCCTTCCTTCCTTTTCCAAATAATGGCTCCACCACCACCGACCAACGTAAATGAACACCTGTAACGTTTCGAATGGTGTCCGCCAGAGGCGCCATGGTCTGCTGAAACCAACCTGCCTCGCGCTAATATGCATCATTACGGTCTTAATAATTTCACTTGTAATTTATCAACATTTCGTTCGTTATCGTTGAAATTTAAAACCCGTAATCAAAGGGGTTGAAGGAGGGAAACGCTTGGCCCTCACGGCAACGCGGGAATGGCCACATTAGCACGAGGGAAATTGGAGCCTCGAATTTGACCCGAAATCGACGAAAAGGGAGTTAAATGGGAGGGAAGCGTAAAGAACATCCACCCACGCTCTCGTTCTCTAGCTTGTTTTAGATTTTGATGAAGAGACTGGCTGCAACTCTGTTTGTTGCCCGCCATTCAAAGAAGAAAGCAACTGATTACGACGAAACGATCACGGGGATTTTCTTGTAACCTCAAACGTAAATTTCCCAACTCGCGTTGCAAACGAAGGTAATGAATTAGATCGAGGTTATAGTTAATCATGAAGCAAGGGCAATCATGACCCACCTTATTAACATACGTAATTCGCCCACCACTGTTCCCCCACCCCCCAACTGCCTTCCCCACCTTCACTTTCTGCCAACGTCGGTTTCAAGCTGAGCTTCGACTGCCTAAGGACACGCAATATCGGAATTCCAACAATGAACTTCTCGCCCTCGAAAACGCTAATGGTGTCGTTTGCTGCCACCGTCACACCAATAATACACTGGTGAATATTAGTGTTTGAATCAAATGGCCTACGATAGCGTTGCCCTTACTCATGATAATAGCAGGACCGTTTTAATCTATGTGAATATCAAATAAAAATTTACAAAATATCTGCCAATGCGGTAACGACAGAAATTTTATTTATTAAGCCTTTACTTATAAAGTGTGCTTAAACGCTACTACATCAGCTTTTTCTATTATTTTTTGTCGGAAAATCATCAAGGCCATTTATTTCCTTGTGGTTTTCTATTTTATGTGCTTCGTCATTGCGGTTAATTATAATTACTGGGAAGTGATGTTTTATTTCAAAATAGCAAAAAATGTAATTTAGATTTCTAAACAAATAAAACTTTTTAAGAAAAACTCGGAATAGTTATAATAAAATATATATGGGCAATTCGATTTTTTCGATTATAATATTCTTACAGGGTGTTCAGGAAGTAAGTACCCTTACAGTCACTTTATACAGCAGATAATATACACACATTGAATTAGAAACATCTGTTTAATATATTATTGAACCGACTTTGGACTGAATTTCAGAATGCATATCGATTCATATAGAATCAATAAGTTGTTGATGCACTTGTATGTTGATGGAAGATAGGATAGGCATTCCCTTAATTCTCAAAGATTTGATGGAAAAGGATCTTTCTGTCGGATTTGCCGCTCCAACTTGTTTTAAACATTTTCTATGGGATTGAGATCTGGGTTCAGAGGCTGCTAGGGTAAATAGCGAAGTCCACTACTAAACCAATCGAGCGCAATGAACAGTAGCATCGTCGTCTAAGGAGAAACTATCACACGAAAGGAAAGACATGGAGCACTGTAGCATAGATTTGGGCAGCAACAATGTTCAAGTAGTCCGTGGAAAGCACCCAACCATAAATATCAGAAGACAAATTTCACACCGGCAGAAGGAGCTCCATACCATGGCAACTCCCAAAACCTTGAATTGTCTTGATAAGGCATGCTGGATTCATTGCCTCATGGGGCTCCTGCCAAATCTCCTGCCTATCGTTGGTACAAAACAACGTGGTCGTGATTGATGAGACTATAAAACCTTCTTCCACTCTTCAAGTGCCCTGTCACGGCATTCTTCTTCTTTGCAGGAATCAGGGATTTTCGTATAGGCTTGATCCCCCCCATCCTCCATGGTTAGATTCATCCAACTCCTTCTTAAATAAGTGATAAGTATACCTCTTGTTCACGTGACCTCAAAAATTTTTGTATAAAAACGGATAGAAACAACTTTACATATGTTTCACACATGTTTCTAATTCATTGACTCGTGCATGTAGTTAATAGACTCATAATGTGACAACAATGCTTTACACTTCTTTGGTATGGGCACTTAAACAAGATTTCTCTGATATTATAAGGCACTGTAAGTAGCACAGTGCTATTTCCATTGGAACTGTCACTTTTATTTTGAATAGACAGAACTTTACTGTCAAATAAAATAGCCTTAATACCCGAAATTTGCATCCGTGATATTAAATTACCGATCTGTAGTGAAAATGGGATCCCTATTTCTTGGATAGTAAATATCCGCAGTCATTTTGCTGCCTATAGACGAGGCCCTATAACTTTTGGAATTACATCTCTATCTTCAATAGGAAAAATTTTAAGGATTGCGATAATAAGAACATTGCATAAAGGGGGTAGAGATGATAAAGACATAATTATAAAAGTTTGAAATACTTACCTATATTACCTTTTGGATAAAATGAATGGAAGATGGACACTCTGTATAATGCAGAATATACGTTGTCCAAGAGCCGTTTAGGGTCATCTACAAATCCCTAATGCTTTGCCATTAAAATAAATTTTTATATTTTAAACATCAATTTTCTAGAAGCTTTTGATACTTCTCCACGTCTTCAAGTTCGTGAGGCATTGCAATATTTGGGTTTGATTTTTAATTTGGTAAAGAATCTGTTCCAACTATACGACATTTTATCTTGACTAGTATTAAATAAGTTAGTAAGTTAATACTAGTTTTGTATTTAAATCGTAGTTGAATCGTAGAATAGTAGTTTTGTTTGCTGCGCTACTCAATCCAAATTTTGACTTGCATTTGGCGATGAATACATGTATTGCTGCTTCTGTCGATAAGCTACTCATGGAAGCTTAACTCTGAAAATAATGATGCAACTTCGGATAATGAAGTATTGAGTAACCGTGTAGCTCCTCTGAGACTTATATTTTTGAGAACGACAACATCTAGGACATTTTGCGCCCACGGACCACGAAACCATGATTTAGCCACCAGGGAATGTTAATACTGATAAATCAGTGTTTATTAAAATTTTTATATATATTTTAATATTTTTATATCTATTTTGAAGGGTAAGTGTTTAGAGAGTAGTGGGCCAAGATCCTCCGCGCTGGCCCAGTGCGTGTTGGAGGAAGCCCATCCGCGTCCATTCACCATGCACAAGGCATGATTACTAACAAGGCTGCCCCAACAAGGTACGGATTGGACATTAGGCTTCTACTATTAGGCTTCTAGTTGATTCCTTGAAGTCCTTGAAGGCAATTAGAGGGTCACCCCCTAGTTATGAGTAGAACCCATTTGCAGCCCATATTATTTTATATATTTATAAATATGTATCCCATTATCTAATTAATTTTTTTGATTTTTCACGATCACATTATAATTAATATATTCAATTCCTCAATTAAGAAATTACGCGAAATATTGATAACACAGGAGATGATTTCTGAGCGCACCATATAATACTAATAATAATAATTATATGCCGTATTATTTCCCTTCTACAGTTTTTTGATTAGAAATATAATTACTGAGAGAATGATTATCAAGGGCGTGTTTTTACTTCTTCTTATTCATGCTTCATTGCGGAAGAAAATATTTATACTTAATGTAATTACGAAATGTTATGTCTTGAATAAACTTTTAAATTGTCTTAATTGCTTGTTTGTAGCTTAAAAAATTGTTTTTTTGCGGGGAATATAATTAACAGACGGATGTTTTGTTTTCATCGACAGACGGATGTTTCCATTTTTAGCCATTTTTTTTTCTATTCGCACGTATTTGAAAGTTGATTGAAGACGTTGACGTTGTATAGGGTTCGGAAAACAGTTTGATTTGGCTTTTTATCTTGTTGCCTTATCTGTGGAAGAAATATAATGGGCGCAAGTTTTTGCAGGGATTGAAATTCACTCTCCTGTGTTTATCTGGCACCATAATCGGATCTTTGAATGCACTAAGCAAATAGCCGAAGGGGAGGTAGCGTTGGCGTTTTTGAAGAAGTGCTTTTGAATAACAACGTTTTTCTCAAATTGCAGTCGATTATTGTTGCGGTTTCTTGTAACTCCCCTCGATTCTCAAATTGATAGATAATTTTTAAATTGTAGGCCTTATTATGAAAAGCTATCTGATCCCTTTCACCCTTTGTGACCTATGTTGTTATCGATCATAGCTAAAATAACGAGCTTCCCCCCCCCCCTTTTCACTCCAGCTCGCCATTTTATAGTCTTTTTATTTCTAAAGGTTTTATAATATTAGAATTTTCTTATTATTAACGTAATAAAATTATGAATATATTCTAGCACGACTGCTTTTATACGAGAATTCACTTTTTAGGGGTTATTTACTTAGCAATTTAACCTCTTTCAATTAATAAAATAATTTTTAATTTTTACGCGGTAAAATTTTAAAAAGCTTCAAACAATATTAACATTAATTTTTTCTAAAATTTGCTATTTGTCAGTTGTTGCACATATCTATCTTTTCATGCAATAATGATAAATAGCTTAAATTTAAACCTATGTGCATCTATGAGTCTTTCGGACGTTTTTCTGGAGTTTTTGAGCTCAAAATATAGCTGATGATCTGCAAGTGCGTCTTTTGATAGTTTCCTGTACAATTTTTACTGAATAATTTTTACGTAGGGGAATATTTCTTCCCTTAACAATGAATGTCTTTTACCTATTATCCAAGCTATAAAGTTTTCATTCGCATTGATATGGAAGTTTCTAGTTTTCTTCTCCTTTCAACTAGATATGGGAAGTTTCAACTATGCTCTCCTTTTCATACATTTGTGCAACTTTGTATTTATTCACCCTTTCCTTGCAGGGTTTTTGGATTTTGCCTTTGCTTTCTCTAAGGTATCGATCGCAATATAGGGGCTATATAGTCAACCAAGTGGAATTTTGGGTGACTTGTTTCGTTCGCTTGATGAACTTTTAAATATTAATTTTAGTTCGATCGACATTATGTTGATCAGATGCAAGAATATTTTTAAATATGTCAGAGATGTAGAGTACTATGCATAGGTTTGGTTTGGTTTGTTTGGTATTAACGTCCTTTTCAACTGCCATGGTCATTTAAGGACGGCGTTATAGGGGCCGCAAATTTTGCCTTGCAAGGGTTCTTTAACGTGCAGCCGGCAAACGACCAACGGCTTTACTTCCCTTCCGAAGGAAGTGCGTGATTTCAGGATTTTCCCCCTGAAAAAATCCTCGTCGTCCTCGGCCGGGGTCGAACCCGCCTCCTCGGGCATCAGAGGCGACCACGCAACCCCTGAGCCACCGAGGCCGATACTATGCATAGAGATAGAGAAAATATCCTCAATAAAGTAAAGCCAAAATGCTAAGTAGAATACAGTCGATAAAGTTTGGCTGTACGAAATCATAATCTTTCTAAAATTCTAAATTTGTTCTTTAGTTTAGATTTATTTCGATGAGCATGATATACAAGTCAGAATTTGAGTGACTTCTTTTGTTTAGGTATTTAAAATTTAGTTTATTTGCATCTGTATACTAAGCAGGCTATTAATTTTGAAATGCAACACAAATCATCATCCATTCAGTAAAGTGAATTGTCGTATAACTGTTTCCTTCCCCACTTACTATATCATAGTGAAAACAATAGTATTCTTGTGTGAATTTCTATAAAAATTTCAAGACTTCTGGTCTTTTAGGAATAATATTTTGCGTAACAAAGTAATCTATACTTATAATAAAACTGTAGCCGACCGGTCACTGTACATAGAATATATTTAAGAAAATCTTATGCGACAGGTCTTACTAACGCTAACAGAAGCCAAAACAATCAATTTTAGAATTTTTGTCTGTCTGTCTGTATGTTAGTTTGTTACCTCATCACCCAAAAACTGCTGCATGAAAATTAATGCGGTTTTCACAGTTGCATTGTTTTATGTATAACTTAAAAAATGGTGTATGATTTATCGTGATACGCCATCTAGAAGCCGAGTTCTAGGCTAAACTCTTTTTAAGCTGGTAGTTGAATACAAGCTGACATGCGGTCCAGGCATACTTTAGTTCACAAAGCAAACAACAGATGATCCTATAAGTAAATTAAAACTCGCTATCATTGGGTTTGTATGTTTGCCTTGGTCTCAATAAATAAATAAATCAAAAAACAAAAATAAAAAAATAATAAATGGTAAATAAAAACAAAAAAGCTGACGTTTCGGATAGACGCTATCCTTTGTCAAAACAAGGATATTTCTCTAAATCAAGGAGAATATTAGAGAACTACCCTGAAGTAAAGAAAGGAGTAGTTATATATATATATATATAACATGGAGAGGGGGGGGGGATAGGTATTGGAGGGAACGAATGGGAAGCCTGCAAATGAATAGAAGACGTGGTGGGATAGGACAAAAAAGAGGACTAACGGTAGGGGACAATGGAAAAAATGTGATTGGATAACACATACATAATCAAAATGACAAAAATACTAAGAAGAGACTAGGAATGAAACAGTCGAAGTCCGCATATAAGAGGCCCGGATAAAATGCAACTACCTAACGGAGCTTCCACAGACAGGTCCGTCTTTACCCAAAGAATACAGAGCTGGACAAAAAATGAACATAGAAGAGGAAAATTATGAAGGAATATAGAAAAAACATTAAAACAGAGGAAATAATTGAGAAAGCTGAACATAAAGAATGTGGGAAAAACTGATCAGAAAGATAGGAGAGGGGAGGGAAAATTATAGAAAGGAATAGACAAGGGCCTAGAAAATCCTGCGACAAATTAGGGAATAGCTGGAATGGGAGGGTAATATGGAAAAAGTAATGAAGGAATGGTGCCTTTGCTAAGGTTAATGCCATTAGGGGTTAGGGAATTAAATTTCTAAATAAGAAAAGACTCGAACTGCTTTCTTTCTTTTTTGTTATAGAAGTTATTGCGAAGAATATAGAAGCTGACGTCCTTTAAAGACTGACCAGGGGAATTAAAAGTGTTTAGCGATAGGAGTGTCAGCATTGCTAAGATGTCGAACTTACGTCTGGTGAATCTGGTACGTATGGTATTACCAGATTCTCCGACGTACTGTTTCTGACATACTTTGAATTGCAAGAGATATATTAGATCGTGTGAAAATTGCAGGTCAGGTTTGGATTAATCTTGAGGGTAAAGGAGGAAGCACTGCTGGAAATGGAGGTGGCAGGGTTAAGGAAATGGCAAATGCCACATCGTATTTCATTGCAAGATGAACAGCCTTTGGTAGAAGTGCGCAGTTTAGTATAATAGCACCATGGACCAAACTATCTTTAAAATTGGATGTCCGTTTGAAAGAAACTTTAGGTGGTCCAGGTAGAATGGAATGGAGAAGAGGAGAGTCGTCGATAACTTGTTGATGTTTCCTTAGGACATTTTTAATACTATTGAGGTTTGGATGATAGAGAAGAACTAGCGTAGATGTTGCCATGGCTGGAGAAGATTTGGGGTTGTTATTAGAACGGGAATTACGATGTTTACAGATAGAAGCGCATATGACAGATTTGGGGTAACCCCTTCCTTTAAGGGGATGGATAAGGGCGTTAGCATGGAAGTCCTTGTCGGATTGGTAAGTGCAGATTCTATGGATGCGAGTTAACTGACCTAGAGGGATGTTATCCTTGCAATGGCGTGGATGGCAGCTGTCTTAGTGTAAGTACTGGTGCTGATCGGTGGGCTTCTTATAGAGATTAGTGGA
>JAHWFO010004243.1:2259297-2313540 GCA_023313115.1 Rhysida immarginata | reverse complement strand
AACGCACACTGCGTCCCGGTGTCATTTGATTGTTCAATGCAGTATTGTAAGTAAACGGAGCTGCGGCGACCCCATGTTCATATGACAAAAAATACTTCTAAGGACCTCTTCTATTATTTACCAAAAAATCTGTACTGAATTCAAAAACACCCTGTATACATTATATGTCAATCTTCTAAAAATAACTTGAGAATTTTCTTAAAAAAAGAAATGGGGACTGGAATTGCTGAAGATACAAATAAATAAATAATACAACAAGGGGCATTCGTAGAACCCAAGTATTCTAATTCCTTTCCAGGTAATTCTTTCCGCTGTACGCACGTCATTGTTAGTTTTGGCATTCAAATACTATAACCTGTAACCTGTATGAAGATTTCATCCATGAGTTCATCTTAGATATGTAAAAATTGTAAAATCTGCAATAATTATTCTTAACCACTTATATCCTGATAAAGATCCTATTAAGGGTCTGAATAATAAACTGATTTTTTAGAACTTGTGGGATAATCCTTCACTTTCGTTACTTTATTAATACAGTGCTGAAGTTGCCCTATCCCCCTTTTCAAGGATTTATGATGGAGAAAAAAAAACTATTCTTCGAATACGCTTCCCGTTTGTTTATTGTGGTCTTTTGACCCAGAAGCAGCCGACCGATTTTGTCCACCAACAAACTCAGACTAGTATTTGGCCTTATGTATCGAATGGCTGAAACAGAATTCGAAAATTCTAAAGCTAAAGGCTAACGGACATTGTGAAAATACCTATCTACCAAGATTAAACGTCAATTCTCGCCTATTGCTAACTGATTGGTTTAAAATTGTATTATATGTTCGTGGCAAACTCTGGACTGTGGATATGGCGTTGACTGGCCCCCATATTCATCTGACTCAGTCCATTAAATTTCATTTTATGTGCTTCTTCTTTTAGACTTTATCCTACACGTGAGCTGAAAAATTGACGTTTAATCTTGGTTGGCCTACCCTGTAAATACATGTACGTATACAGGGTCGGGATACCTTAATATGACCACCTGCTAGTATCCGGAATATCCACCTTTGGCGGCAAGCACAGCAGCTAGTCGACGTGGCAGAGAGTCAATAAGTCCTCGGAAGGTGGTTGCAGGTATCTGGGACCATTCGGCGATCAGTGCATCCCGTAATTCCATCACCGTGCGTGGTGGAGGGTCCAGCTTGCGGACATGGCCATCGAGATGGTCCCACAAATGTTCAATGGCGCTGAGGTCCGGGGAGTTTGGTGGCCATGGGAGTAGCTTGAATTCATCCTCATGCTCCTCGAACCAGTCGTGGACAATTTTGGCAGTATGGCAGGGAGCATTGTCCTGTTGAAAGGTGCCATCACCCTGAGGAAACACTGTCGACATGAAGGGGTGTACCTGGTCTGCGACGATCGTCAGGTAACGAACAGCATTCAGTGCACCCTCCAGCGGTATCAGTGAAGTCAGACCATATCACGAAAACATCCCCCAAACAGTCACACCTCTCCCACCAGCCTGTCGTCGCCAACGATGGTGTCGGGATGCCTGTTCTCAGATGCTTCCCGGCGAATTCTCCATCGTCCGTCCACTCTGTTCACCAGAAACCGCGACTCGTCAGAGAAAGCAACCCTTTGCCACTCGGCCGAGGTCCAATGGCGATAATCCATTGCGAATTGGAGGCGTTTCGGCGATGCACAAGCGTCAACATGGGTGCTGTTACCATACGCCTGCTCCGGAGCTCCAACCTCAAGAGGGATCGTTGCACTGTCTTGGTGCTGACACGCCTAGTGGCCCCACTGTTCATTTCCTGTGTCAGTTGCTCAACAATGGCACAACGATTGGTCTTGGCCAGGCGTCGTAACCGACGCTCGCCTCTGGGATCGATGGCCCGTTGGACCCCACAGTTACCTCTTCGTTGCTCGAAACTGTCTGGTTCGTCCAGTCGCGGTACACCTTCACAACGGCAGCCCTGGAGCAGTTCACAAAGGTGGCCGTTTCTGAAATGCTGCCCCCCTTGGCCCGATAGCCAATGATCATCCCGTTTTGGAGGTCCGACAGGTCACTTGCTCTGCCCATGACGACGACAATTGCTGTGTTAACGGATGCTACTACACTTCTGCTGTTGTCAGCTTTTAATGATATGCAATGATTTTTCATCTGCATACCATGGGACGTTCCAACATGTTCGCGGAGAGGTGGTCATATTAATGTGACCCGACTCTGTAGTGTCCTGACCCGGTAGTGACAGGGTAGTGATAAAGAAAGAAAATCTAAGTTTACGAAGACCTTTATTCCTAAGAATAATTGTGCCCGCTTCTTCATCCGCCGTAAAAATTGGTGTTTACAAATTCGAGTGTAAAAATTGTGATATACAGGGTGAATACAAAAGTCTGAACCCCCCCTTTTATTTTTTGAACCGAAGCAGATATGTCAATTTTGATGAATCCAATAAATAGGAAGTTGTGGGTGGCCTATCCCATGGTGCACTTTTCATCATCCCAAATATGCAAATTAGGACACATTCAAAATTTATCTCAAAAACCGTAAGGGATAGAGAAAAAAACAAAACAAAAAATAATCATTCAAATCGGACCAACCAATCACCCACAATCACGTGGTGAACTGTTTGTAGCTTACAAACAGTCACACTGCATAAACAAGTTACTTCAAACAGTTTTAAAAAAAAGTTAATCAACAAAATGCTCGATGTGACGACCGTGGGCATCGTAATACAATTGGGCACGGAACCTAACTGACGCCAAAACATCGGCAAGCATGGCTGGTGTCACTCCTTGGCACGCTTCCTGGATTCGTTGAACCAGATCCTCCAGTGAGGCGGGCTGCGTAGCATAAACCTTGTTCTTCAGGTATCCCCACAAAAAAAAGTCAAGTGGTGTAAAATCAGGGGAGCGGGGTGGCAAACGAACTGGTCCTCCTCGGCCAATCCATTGTTGTCCAAACATCTCACTTAGACGCTCGCGAACGACCAACCAGTAATGTGGAGGAGCTCCATCATGCTGAAACCACATGCGCTGATACGAGGCCAATGACAAATTGTCAATGAAGTCTGTGACTACCACGTTGAGAATTTCAGCCCGGTAGCGTTCTGCAGTCAGTGTTCCATCGTAAAAATACGGTCCAACCACAGTGTCATTGTACAATCCACACCACACATTGATTCTCCAGTTCACTTGATGAGTTGCTTCTCGCAGACATCGTGGGTTTTCGTCTGCCCAATGATGATGGTTGTGCCTGTTGATAACTCCATCCCTGGTGAACTGGGCTTCATCTGTCCACAACACCTCATGAATGAAGTTTGGATTGTCATCCAGGCAGGTAAGTAACCAGTTGCAGAAGGCGGCCCTAGCAACATAATCCAATGGCAGTAACTCCTGGTGACAATGAATATGGTATGGGTGAAAATGATGTGCGTGTAGAATGTTGAGAACAGTTTTCTGATGGCACCCAACATCTGCAGCAATTGTTCTGCTGCTTGTGTGGGGATTTGCAGCAACTGCAGCCAGAACTAGTGTTGTTGTATCCTCGTCGCCTTGTGCCCTTGGTCGTCCTCGTTCTGCATTAACATTACCTGTAGCCTCGAATCTTTGAATAATGTGACGCATTGTATGACGAGATGGATGGCGTTCGTTAGGGTATCTGTCTCGATACAACCTAACTGCAGCATGTAGGTTTCTCCTTGCCTCTCCGAAGCAGATCATGTTGACCATTTCCGGAACAGTGTAGCTTGCCATCCTGGAATTGTTCTGTCTTCTGTGTGTTGAAACATGCCTTTTATTTGCTTTTCCGCATGAAAGTGAATGTGAGTATGGTAATTTATGTTAATTTTTTGATTTGCATGCTTTACATGGTGGAAATATCAACATTCAGTTTTCCTTGTGCAGTGTGACTGTTTGTAAGCTATAAACAGTTCACCACGTGATTGTGGGTGATTGGTTGTTCCGATTTGGATGATTTTTTTTGTTTGTTTTTTTATGCTGAACAAGTTTGCAATTGGATTTTTTCTCTATCCCTTACGGTTTTCGAGATAAATTTTGAATGTGTTCTAATTTGCATATTTGGGATGATGAAAAGTGCACCATGGGATAGGCCACCCACAATTTTCTATTCATTGGATTCATCAAATTGACATATCTGCTTCGGTTCAGACTTTTGTATTCACCCTGTGTATACAGGGGGTTTTAAATAAAGTGTAACAATGGAATATCTGGAGAAACACACTCAGATCGAATAAAACAAAAAACACGTGTTTGATATTTTTCAGAAAGCAATCCAATGATACAAAACTCGATCCCTCACCCTGTCCCCTGAGGGTGGGGGAGGGGGTAACTCCGAAATCTTAAATAAGAATCTCTATTTTTAATGATATTTTCAGATTGTACACAACGTTTGAGAAATGTTTTATTCTTGGTGTTTGTTCAACTGATCCAAACGTTTAGGAGATCGAGGCAAAGGTGTGGAACTTTTAAAGTTTTGAATCCAATTTTATCGATGCAGAGAAAAAGAGAGAGGGCGGGTCTTAAAGACATTCTTATTCTGCTTTTTATGGTTTTAAGAATCTGAAATCAGAATTTCTAAAATACAAAAAGCACATAAGGAGATGTGCATGTGTTTTGAAACTATTGAAATATTTCAACAAGAATATACCTCTCCCAGCTTCTGTGTTATAATGGTTTCATATAATGTTTAATTCAATTTTAAAATATTTTACCATTTTGTTATACGTATGATCGTTTATTGTTTCTCTCTGTTTTTATATAATTGTTTGATCTGCGTCTTGTTTCTTTCTTTATTTAAGATTTTTCAGTTTTAAATTTTTCATTATTAAAATTTACTCTTTTAGCCTTGCAAACATAATGCCTGCTGCGTGCATTCATTTTAAAAGATATTAACATAATGCACAAAGTGAGATTCAGATATAATTATCATTTTCAAACCTTGAAGTGTACTCTAGAAAGAAGGAAAAACGAGAATCGGAAACTCTTTGTTATAGGAGAATAAAATGGAAAATTGTTGCCTATTAGTCCCACGTGTTATACTAAGGTTAAGAACAATGAAGGCAGAACGTGGTCACCTTGTTTTTTTTTTTCAGTCTTAT
Source organism: Rhysida immarginata (assembly GCA_023313115.1). Taxonomy (NCBI): domain Eukaryota; kingdom Metazoa; phylum Arthropoda; class Chilopoda; order Scolopendromorpha; family Scolopendridae; genus Rhysida; species Rhysida immarginata. The sequence goes on along the minus strand of JAHWFO010004243.1, from coordinate 2,308,429 downwards.
CCGATGGCCATTAGATTCACCATCTCCACGTTCGACCGTTGTTCTTCCTTTTCCCCTCTCACCTACTACTCTTCTTTGATGGATTGGTCCAAGGGACAGAAGGGGTGACGAGGCGTGATTGAATTTTCCTGCTCCCTGCCATTCATCGCTCTGAGCACGGGGACACGATCAACGTCACGTGGGTTTACACCCCCCCCCCCCCAAGAAAAGATTAACCCTTTCAGCGTCTCCAATGGACTTCTGTGGCAATGGTTGGGTTGGTTACTTTCGCTTTTCTTTTGCCTGCCCGCGCTAAAAGGCCTCGAGGTCCTGCCGTATTTTCCTCACGATTGCTTCGATGCCCCGGCGACAGCGCACGGGACAAAAGGAAGAAAAGTTGCGACACTTTTCTCCCCCTGAATTGCTTTGTTCGACAAAAAACTGAATTTCTATTGATGACATTTGACAGTTGAGCGATCGAACCATAGAAACGAGGCATGAAAACGAATGAGACGCGAGACAGGGAGAGTAGTCGACAACCACCGACCATGGGCACTACACAGAAACACACTTTTCTTCTCTGCGATTAGAACAAAAAAATGCTACTGAACAGTAGCAAAGGAGGCTACGGAATTCGTACTTTTAAAAGAGATAAATCTACCAGAGCATATTAACGCATCGTACTTGCCGTAATGATTAAAAGGGGGTTGGTCCAAGAGACTAAAATAATAACTATAAAATTCAAATTTATTCACAATTTTAAATTTAGAAGTCAGTCTTTAATAGAGTAAAAAGTGAAACAAGTTAGCTGCCCCAATGTTAAAATAATATGAATTTGTTTAAAATTAAAATTTACGACGACGAAAATTACATTGTACTAATCAGTCCTTCCTATTTAATTCAGAGCTGATAAGATATTCATAGTTCGCTAAATTCCTAATTCTCATTTAAAGAGGAAATGAAACACACTATCAGAAAGGAAAGAGGAGTTCTCTTACTTTTGCTCATTGAATTACACACACTCGCCTATGCATTAGAAACCGTGATTCATATTTTATTGGACTCCCTTTGGCTCTAGTTACGGCACATATGCGGGAGGGCATAGAGTCAATAAGGTGTTGAAGCATTTCTAACCTAATGGAAGACCACATTTGTTGACAGAGGGTCTTGCTGTCGGATATATTCAAACACACCCAAAACATTCTCTATGGAGTTGAGATCTGGGCCATTGGGTGGCTAAAGTAATTGGCGGAAGTCATCTTCCTGCTCGCTAAAGCACATTGAACTATCGTGCGCGAATCGCAGTAGCATATCGTCCATAAAGAAGCCCTCACATGCAAGATAAAAATGCAGCATTGCAGATGGACTTGGTCATAACAATGTTTAGGTAGTCTGTGGAACGCATCCGACTTTCCATGAATATCAAGGAACCAGTGCCACCAACAGAAGTCCCATGTCATGACACCCCATCAGAACCTTGAATTGCCTTGAAAAGGCATGCTCGACCCATTGTTTCTTGGGGCTCACGCCAAACCCTCTGCCGCCCTCCGTGATTCGTCAGATCACACAACTTTCTTAAAGTCTTTATCTTCCAGACAATACTGTGAACAAAAATTCCTGTTCTTTTCAGAAATCGTAGAAGTATGCAATTGCCGACTTGGATCCGCTTTAATTCCCGGGCCAGATATGGATCGGGAACATTTTTAGTTAAAATCATTTGTCAATTGTTACATAATGTATGAGTCAGTCGTACATTGGTGGCGGTCTTGCTCACGATTGATTGTATTTGAGTTATCAGTTAGGGGAGAGTGGGGCAAAGCGGATCAGCCGCATATTTCCCTTTTTCCAGAGAGATGGCACCTTTCTGTGTGTTGCCTAGTCAGTGCACACAGAGTACAAGTCATCGTGGGACGTGTTAAGATCGAACGAGGGGGTGGCCGTGGCCTGGTTGTCACGGCTGCTTCTGGGTGGTTCTGGCTTGAGGACCACTGCTGGGTGGGACAGCTATTTGGGGGACAGCTGTTGGGGGACTTTAGTCTGACCCATTTACTGAGTGACCAGTGCTGGATGTCCAGCAGCTGGTGATAGCCACTGGTTTGTTCGTCCGCCAGCAGCTCTTTCATCATGTACCCCCCGTACTTCGGAGGGCACGTTAAGTCGTCGGTCCCGGCTGCTACTGTCATCTCGTAGCAGCCGTTAGTTACTGGGATAGCGCAAAACTTCCTCGTAGGAGTAAGTGCCACAGATTATCGTTCAAGATAAGACCGAACGAAGTAAATTATGTAAGTTAATGTGTTTTCATGCGGTTTTTGTAAAATGTACAATGTTTCATCATTTAGCTGCAGTTCAGTAATGACTCGTTTGATCAAAATTTCTTCTAGAAATGTGTGTTAGTGATTTATCGATAATATAATTCGACTCAGTTTTCGCCCGTTAGGCTTAAAGTGTTGCTGATTGAATTTTGTTGTTTTTAAAGTGAGAGGATGGGGCAAAGTGGATGATGAAGGGGAAAAATGGATCAGGAAAGATGTGAGATCATTGCCTACCAAGACTGTTGGAGAAGTGCGTAAACGAAGTGTCAGGAAGAAACGTTCCGAAATATTGACAAGCTCGCCAGAAACGGGAAAAATCATCCAATTCTGCAGCTATAAGCTCGAGAGGCAAAGGTTCGAAGAAATGTGTGAAGAAACTTGAACTTTCAAAAGCTTCATGTGGCATCCTATGAAGGACAATTTGATTTTGTCTATGATCACTGTACCTCTTAGAGTATTCTGTGTGTATGAACCAGTTTGCCCCCGTCCACTGATCCATTTTGCCCACATAATGGAGCAAAGTGGATAATTTGCACATATTTGTAAAAAGATTAATATTTAAAAAAATGCTGGAGTATATAACTGTGAATGCTTCAGATTATGGTTCCCATTGCTTTGAGGTATTGGTTGTGTGTGAATATGAGAAACCTAATTTAAATTGCGTAGGTTTAATCTTAACCTAAAATTAAGTGATCCACTTTGCCCCACTCTCCCCTACCCCCTTTTAAACAAAGACTGTGGATCATTTTTAAAACCTAAGCTCTGAAAATCGCACCTCTCGGTATTTCAGTCAGCTGCATTATTGTTTCAATTGTGGCCCCGCTAGACGAGCACCAACATACTAAGTACCTTTCTAAGGTCAGTTAATTTCCTGTATTTCCCCATGCTGACTAGCTTCTATGAGTAGACCCATTCAATTCATTATTCTTAAGTAGGTGATAAGTCATGCTTGTATCATTTTGTATAAAAACAGATTCAAACAAATTTACATATACGAGAGGGCAGTCAAAAAGTTCCCGGAATGACGTATGTAGGATATAAGTCAACGCTTGCCTAATCTCCCTCAAAGTAGCATCTTTGCGATCACACACCCTTGCTCAATCGAATCTGCCATTCATGGAAGTATCGGTGGAAGGTTTCTTGTGGAATCTTCCGGAGCTCGGCCGTCGCATTCGATTTGATGTCCTCTATGATTGCGATTGCGAAATGTGTCCCCTTGAGGACCATTTTCAGAGTCGGGAATAGCCAAAAGTCACTAGGAGCGAAATCCGAAGAGTACGGTGGCTGAGGGATGACAGAAATGTTTTTGTTAGCCAGGAATTTCGCACTACTAGTGATATGTGGCTCGGTGCGTTATTGTGATGCAGAAACCACTGTCCCTGCCATTTGTCTCGCCGCTTCTTCCGAACTTGGTGAAGAGAACATCTCTGAAGCCGATTTTCCCAATTTGCGCATAAACTTCTTTCATAAACTTCATTGGGATGTTGCGACGAACGACCAACACTCATGTACACTTCAAACGTAACAGTACGAAACGGTACGTTGAAGCCTATCAAGCGTTATTGTGCCTGCGAGCAGAGATGTGGTTCTCCCTTCCACAAAAATGGGATCGCTATCTTATCGCTCTTTCGCCATCTGTTGAGAAATTCCGGGAACTTTTTGACAGCCCCTCGTATGTTTCCAATTTGAAATATGTCAAATGGCCTAGTGTTTGCATATTTTTATCCACTCCCTGCATATATTTCATTGTTGTTACTTTGGATCATTTAATGACAGAACACAACAATATCGGAACCACTGTAAACCAACCTATCTAACCGAATCTAACTAATTTTTTCTGTTTTATTCGTATTGTTTACTTTCTTAATCTCTGCTTTATTAAACCTAAAACATCAAGAACAAATACATACTATGACTGAACTCCTTTACTCCCTGTGGCTGTTTAAGCGGACTCCTATAAGCGAGTTTTAAGTTGCAGAAGGAAGTTCAACTGCCAGTTAATTCAATGCAAACCAGAACTGAAAGGATGTCAAACATTGAGAAAACGGAATTGATTATTCTAAATGATCCTGTTATACGAGCAATCATTTGTTATCCTCTCCTTGAATACCTGATTCTGAAGGTCGGTTCCAAAGTTTCCTGTGAGCGATCTGTTTGATGAACAATATTAAAAAGTTTAAAAATTTAATGTATCTTTAAAGAAGATCGACAGTTTTACCAAAGTTTCATCTTCATTTTCGGTGTCGCTCCATTGTGTTAGGGGACGAAAGGGGAAGGAAAGATGGTGGGGAGGTTGGAGGAGAAAGAGATCCCTTCCTCGGAACGCCTGCTAAATCCCCTGGGTGTCAAATCTTCCGGAGGTAATATCCTTCCCAGATCATAATTTTAAGCCCGTAGAGCTTCTAATCTCCTCATGGTTGTCACTTTAATTCCTCTTTCTTCAAGCAGTGAATGATGAAGTCCAAGTTCTGCTCCTCTTTTGCCTTGCTCGCCTACTTCAAACACTTAAGGGGTTGGCACACGATGCGCTGCTAAAATTTCATTCCATTCCTTATGGGAAAACCCCGAAAGAGACAGACAGCATATCTGAAATGGGGCGCAAGTTTCAAACACCATCTTAACGAGTAGTAATTTCACGGTTATCAGGCAATTGAGGTCTGCGCATGGAATTTCCAAAAGGTGTTCTATTTTTGATGAGTTTCGGTTGGTCTTCAGTTCATTCAAAATGCCATGGTCAATAATGCAACCAAGTTTGAAAATTTATAGCTTCATCATTATGTCGATGATATCGACAAAAATGATGTGCGAGAATATATAGGGTCTCCAGTATGTACTTTTCTATAATGTTATTTTATTCAAAGGGTAATACAATTAAGTTCATTGTTTCCATCTCGTCTAATATTGCAGAAAGGAAGCAATAAGAGAATAAATGGTTACGCAATACGCGGTAGAATTTATTCATTGGCCAACGGTTTATCGCCATCTTCACAGACATAAAGATTACAAAATTGACAAAAACTGATAACAATTATTAATTAGCGGAAGAATAAGCTACTTATCGGTTTTACCATGTTTGTCTGCCCTCTTCATATTTTCTACATTGTTTGACGTAGAAGGTTGAAACATAGGCTAATAATGAGAAGTCTGTTCACTCCGGGTCGGTTTCCTTGTTATATCTGTTGCCGGATCGACGTCCTACAACAATAATAACGACAGCAGCGCGCCAAGTGTTCAGCTATCTCCTTCTTTTTTCTGGATCTATTCAGGTACTGTTTTTCTATTGAGTTTTGTTAATGACAGGTCGTTATCAAAAGCTTTTTACGATTTTCTTCATCGCATTTTATCTGACTGCAAAAAAGGTATGTATGCAATTTTCTATTCATAACAGCAAGAATAAAAAAAACTTTAGAGGTCCTATAATTTTTTAAAAAAGATTTTATTTCATCTAATTTAGGGAATCCAATGAAAACCATTCATCAAATTTTCTAATATGGCAAAATCCTTTTTATTTCAAACTATTTTGAATAAGAGTTCCGTTATAACAATCTTAATCCATATAGCTCACGGTTGTTTTAGTTTCTTGGGGGTTTTTTTTTTGTTTGTTTTTCTTTTCGAAAAGAAAAAAATAGAAAAACGTTTAGTGTAAAGGACTTGGAAATTAAATTTCTTCATAAAAATTTCTCCAATTTAATAAACGACATTTTGTCTCCGTTATGATTGCAGTAGTAAACAATGGATTTGACTTAGAGTTAGTCCGCCACTAGAGTATTTAGACAACATTTGAAAACGAGAGTGGACAGACTTCTCATTATTAGGCTATGGTTGAAATTCGGAATGTAGCTTAACCTGAGCATGTCTTATTTCACTATTTAAGCTTTGGTTTTGATTAGCTTACTACGATAGGAGTAAGAGGGGTCCATCTCTCTATACGGTATATAGGTAAGTAAAGAAGTGAAATTTGGTATATAGATTCCTTTTGGCAAGATCTATACTATGATCTTTGGAACTATTAACGTTTTTAAAAGGCAATATATGGCATGTGATATATCATTCGAACGGAAATGATGAGAAATGAAAGAAGGTTCTTTTACATTTTCTAAATAATACATTTGAGAAAATCAAATTTTTGGTTTAGAAAAGAATAAAATATTGATTAACTCCGTGCTTCTGGTACTTTCCTGTACCTTCTTCGGAAAGATTAGTTTCTTGTTTATTACACAACTGAGGGCTTGTCCACCAAAAAAAAAGCTGAGCAAAAAAGCTCACTGGTGGACCGTTTAAAGAGCTGTTCAAGGCGTAGTACAGGGTGATTCAGTCAATTTCTGACCATTTTACTCGAATGACGTGAATTAGGGATAAACAATTGAAAGAATATGAGCGCCATACCGAATTTCTAAATAGTTGGAGTTTGTATTGTTGCAACGGCGCTGCATGAAAATCGCATTGTTGAAAAATGGCGCCCGCTTTATCAACAGAGCAGAAATGCAAGGTTGTCGAATGGTATTTCGAGACAAAATCACCTGTAACCGTGCAAAGAAAGTTCCGGAAGGAGTATAAGTGTCGAGAAGCACCAGGAGGCGTATACCGCTTCGACATCAATGGTTTCAACAGGATGGGGCTAGGCCTCACACCACTAATGAAGTGCTAGACTTTCTCAATCAGAAATTCGGAAATCGTGTCATTTCAAACAGGTTTCCAGATCGATTCGGGGGTGGCTTTCTTTGTCCCCCTACGAGTCCTGACCTAAACCCATGTGATTTTTATCTCTGGGGGTTCCTTAAAGACAGTGTGTTCACTACAGCACCAAGAACCCTAGACCAGCTGCGACAAAGCATCGTCGACTGCTGCACCCTTGTGGATGCAGAAATCCTGGATAGAGTTATGAACAACTTCACCATTCGGCTGCGAGCAGTTCAAAACGTTCTTGGTGGCCACATTGAGCATATCATCAAGACTTTTCCACGGGAATAAAAACTCCGAACTGCCTAAAATATCATACTGAAATGCTAAGTTTGTAAACGTTAATGGGTCAATAAATCATAGTACTGAAATGGTCAGAAATTCGATGACGTAATCTGTTTCTTTCTTCGGTAAAGTCGTTTATAATATATCCAATATTAAGTTTATGTCGAATCATATCTAGTTGTTTAAAATTTTGTTAGGTTAAATTTTGTGACATTTACATATTTCCAGGGCTTCAAACATTAATATTTTCCCTTGTTCCTTCCACTTATTAAAATTGCTATTGTTTGTTATATGTGCAATATCCTGTGTTTGTTTAAATATATTTAAGTATTTCAAACTATTTTTTATTTAGGTCTTATGAGGTGTTAATACACTGTTTCGTATTATCCCCAACCTTTTTATGCACTATACCCATCACCTAACTTTCTTTCCTATTAAAGATACATATCAAATTCCAACTGCGAAGTTGTCTAGCATTATCTAATTAGTCTAAATGTTAAAAACAAAAGTAATTAGTCCAAATTGTAAAAATGAATTGTCATCAAACACGCACGTCGAAGCTTAGAATTAAGAACTGGTATTGCAGGGAACTCGCCCTGGTGCTTTTATTTGACAAGATTAAAGTAAAGTTCATGTATCAAAGCTCAAACTCAAAATACGAACGACAATTTCTACATAACGGCGTGCTTATTAACTGATAAAGAAATAATTGCAGTAGGATTGTCAGTTGTCCTTCAGAAGCGAATAAAAGCCCCTTGAAAACCAGCTTCCTGCAAAACCAACTCTTAATTGTCTGGATATGGGGTGATGTGGAAAGCACGACTCCATTTTATAAAGAAATGATCCTCACACAATTGGACCCCTTACAGTTCTGTAAATTAGGACATTGAAAAAAAATTCCTTACCTTTATTATTGTCAATGTCCGTCATTTAAAATTTAAATCATGAAAATTTAATTTATGAAATAGAGAGTCTCTGTCGATAATTTCCTTAAACATGAAGATAATTTGCTTAAATTGCCACTACTTCTAATTACCAATATTCCTTCAATTTATAGATGTATACGCATGTTCAACGCTTTTTTTATATACAATATTTAGGAAATACCTTTCTATTGTACTCCACATCACAATCGTGCTCTTAACGTGTTGTATCCCTTGGCATCTCTCAGCAGATATTTTGAGACAACGGTATTGTGTTGATGCCTCGTTCTATCTATTTAACATGTTCAAGACAATCGAGCATCCCGCTGCCTGTGAATTGTCGTCCGGTTTTTGAATGCTAGTAACGTTAAACTTCAGGCATTTGCCTGGGAACAAACTGATCATCCAAAATGTCTTGATCATCAATACATTCCAAACTTAGCGCATAACAGTTTTCATCTCTTCTTGCATCTGAAGGACTTTCCCTGCTGGACAGCGTTTCTCCAAAGGGATACAGAAAATGATGTCCCTTTATTACAACTGCCTTAACCATTTGAGTGTTCAGATAAAATTTACGCTATACTGTATTACATAAAGAAGTCAAAAATAACTGGATTCAATTTAAAAAGTTCTCAATTATAGGATGATTGAGATGGTAGCGCTTTTTGCTGTAGAACTTAACGTTCCTGATTCTTCTTGCTCTTGATTAGGTTCATAAACCATTTGTCAATCCCTACGCGACGAACACAGAAGGCTCCAAATAGCATATACCTCACTTTGTGTGACTTTTTTGCAAGGTTGCTTTTATTAAGATTTTTGAAATTAAATATCTCCGTTGCCATGGCTCTTTGCACATAAAATTTTGCACATAGTCATCGTTTTTTATGCTCTATCGAACAAACGCAATAGATCTGTAATAAATTAGAACTGGAATTAATGCACTAAACATAAGGTAAATATATTACACGAAGAATGGAAAAATTACCATGATCTGGACTGAAACTAGGGACCACAAGTATCCAGCTCGTCGCCTCTACCAGCTGGATACTCGTGTCCCTGGTTGAATCCAGGTCGAGGAATTTTTTCTTCCGTTGTTTTCATGTAATATCTTTGCATTAGGTGCGGTTCTGCAACGAAATTATATGATTCGAAACGTTCCCTTGTATACTTCGAAATCCAGGAGGGACTTATGCAACATGCTCTATATTAGAATTCGTGTCTTGAAAACCATATGGTATACAGAAGCAGAAGTGAAATTAAGTGTTAGCAAATAATTTTGATATTTGCATAATTAATTAAATCACAACATTAATTAATTTTTCCAAATGTTGTAAATGGTTAGGAAGAAGAAACGAATTATAAATAATCTCAGGTTCTGTTTTAAAGTGCTTGTTTAAACGTGATATGTTGTTTGTTTATATATTCGGCGTGCCTTAAAGGGTTTTTCAACGTGAAATCTAATTTCAGCTGGGTCGCCTTGTGACGCAATGCTTGAGAAGAGGGGAATTCTGCACCTTCTTCGTCTGTCCGTCCGTCTGTCTGTCTGTTACGTCGTCGCATTGGAGATGGAATTAATAAGAGGAGGGTGGGCAACCTTTTGATGTAGAACAAACCGAACGCTTTGATATTCTAATCGTTTGGCAAACGGACAACGGGAATTTCTCAACAAACATTCACAGGGCGATGAATTAGTTTTAATTTAAATCCGAGCATAAATTTAGCAGACGTCATTCAAACAATTAATTGAAATCTTTTAATAGTCGTGAACCTGAAGCGCCCTGGCGAACGGAGGTTAAGCACACTGGCACGGGTGCGCATGCGCCGTGAACGCGAAGGGAGTGACGCTACCACCCCCACCTTCCAAACGACGGGTAAACACAGCTGAGATAATTTGTAATATTCCCAACATTGTTGCCGTCCCGTAATTCATTAAAAGGGAAGAGTGGTGATGGTGGTAGTGGTGGTGGTGGTGGTGTTGGTGGTGGTGGAAGGTTGTTCCCTTAACCCTTTCAGCTTCCCCTTCTCTTCCCTTTCCTAATCGATACTTCGCAATGTTCGCTTAATCAGGTTATAAAATGTATTTACTATCTTGTAATGAAGTGGTAGTAATAGTAAAGTACATAGAGTCGGAATTATGCCGGACTTATTGACTCAACTAACGGGGGGTTATTAATAGGGAGCCTTCGTTGAAATTTGTGTGTTATAACTTAATTGTATCATTCACGCATTTCCCAATAATGACTCTCAACATGTCTCTCGCCCTCTGATGTAATTAGCGGACCAAGTCTGTGCCGAAAGATTTATGAAATTTATTTTTGGCTTTGGTGCATTGTTGATTCAATTAACCCTCTGATTAAAAGAGATTGTATTCGTTGTTCAATGAGCAACCGGGTAATAAATGTTAGCTGGTGATTAAAAGAATCCCTGGATTCGTATTACCAAACCAAAGACAGAATTGAGGGGTCGGTGGGAGTCAAACTCATATTGTAGAATGTTGGAGAGTTTTGCAGACATCACTAATTGAAATTATTTGAGCTTGTGGCGTGTAAGTGAGAATAAGCGCATCGATTCTAAGTTAAGGAGAATATTCTGGATAATTGAGAATGTTACAGACTTTACAGTGGATATTTATACATATTCAGTAATCTCTTTCCAGGAACGAATTTGTTTCTTTAAATCTAAGCTGGCATACGTACTTATGTGTTATAACACTTAAAATATACAGAGTTTTCAAGAAGTACCCTTCCATTCATTTTATTCAAATAGTTAGGTGGTTTAAATTTTTTATAAGTAAGTTTTTATTAAGGGTGCGTTAAAATACTCTATGTATTATTATTATTATCCCCATCCCCTTTATGCAGTGTCATTTCATTCCCAACCTTTTATTATCGCCATCAATTGACAAATTGATAGAGCATTGTCTGTACAATCCATCGACAACAGAGTACTTTTACTAGTACGAATTGAAAGAATAGGAGGCTGGAAGGAAATTAGTGGCTACTAGTTGGCGTTTTAATCAGGCTTTGGTTGAAGCGGCAGATTTAAAACCATGAAGAAGGCCGGCTCGATGGCCGAAAGCGCTGGGACGCAGGTTTTCAGGCCTCTTGGGATTCTCGAGGTGCGGGTTCGAATCTCGCCTGGTGCATGGATGTTTGTGTTGTATGAATGTAAACAAGTAAGTTCAGTAACTGAATACTGCAAATGCTGAAATAAAAAAAAGAATATAGAAGAAACCATTAAAAAGTTAGAGATACAAATTTTTTTATTTTTAATTTTGGTGCAAAGGTGTCAGGATATATAAAGAAACAGGAAGACAGATCTGTTTTTTTTCTTATGAAAAACAGGAAAGAAAATTCCATAGCCTGGATTCGAACCAGGAACCTTCGGCTCATCCGCCGACGTGTTAACCAATTGCGCCACTGAGGATATGAAAGCATTACACTATTTCCATGTCTTTTGGGTTTGATTAGAGCAGTTACTTAGTCCGCAGGCTGGGACTATCTTTCCTAAGGCGGAAGAATGGAACTACTTATTGTTTTCACAAGTTCCGTCTGTCTGTCTGTCCGTCCCCTTCATAATTTCCGTATTTTTTTTTTGAAGTAGAAGCTTGAAATTCGGAATGTAGCTTACTATGGGCATGTGCACCTTCATTATTTAGTTTGGTTTTGATTGGCCCACTGGTCGGTTGGTTTGGTTGGTTTATTAGAAATTATGGCGTCGACTACTAAGGTCATTTTGCACCTTTTACACAAGTTATAACAAACATCCATGCCCATGGCGGGATTCGAACCCACGACCAGGCGGATTCGAGTACTAGAAAGCCTACGCTCTAGTCCTCTCGGCCACCTGGCCGGCGATTGGTCCACTGGGATCGGAATTTCGGGAGCGGAAATTAAAGGGGACCAAAAGGTCTACGCGTATTTATGCGTATGCAATTCGGTATGCAAACTTCTCTAAGCAAGATCAACATTACTATGAAGTTTGGGATAAATTGTCCCAATGACGTCGGAATTGTAAGGGTGGTCTTTACAACTATGGCAACATATGGCATGTCATGTATCATTCGATCGGAAATGATGAGAAACGAAAGAAGATAGAGCTCTTTTTACACTTTCTAAATATTACGTTCGAGAAAATCAATTTTTTGATTTAAAAAATTGGGGAGGGGGGATAAAAAGTGAGATAAAAGGGTAAAAATAGATGATCTCAGGGCTTCCGCTGCTTTCCTATACCTTCCCCGGGAGGATTAACTTCTTGTTAAAGAATAACTCAAGAATGTTCGATGAGGGTTTTATCCTATGCCACACTTCAGATTTTAAAATTATTCATGAAAAATAAGAAAGAAAATTCCACAGCCTGAATTCGAAGCAGGGACTTTCGGCTTATGCCGCCGACGCGCTATCCAATTGCGCCACTGAGGACATGAAAGCATCTAATGGGTGGCAAAGGATAAAACCCTCATCGAACATTCTCGAAACCACGCATACATAATATTGGTGATAATATATTGTTAAAATGGAGGATAAAGAATGAAGATAAGTGGGTATTAGAAAATCGGGGATAAAATATGGGTTAAGAATTGGGGGATAAATGGTAAAAAATTGGTTTACATATAGCCCCCAATTTTTCTCCTCTTTTGTAAATATAGAATTTTTATCCAATATAGAATTTTGTAAATCGAAGAGAACTGTATATTCTTTCGTTTCTCATCATTTCCGATCGAATGACATATCACAAGCTACATGTTATCTTTGGAAAAAAAAAATGTTAATAGTTTCTAAAGATCATGTGACCATTACATATGGTCGGACTGATCCCATAATCCGTCCCCACTAGAACATTCCGGCCCAGTTTTCAAAGTGATGCAGATCTTGCCTAGAGGAATTTGCACACCGAATTTCACTCTTATACATACCTATATTACCATATGAACTAGTTGGTTTCCTCTGACTTTCGACCCCATAACTCCGATCCCAGTGGACCAATCCAAAAAAAATTAATCGTGAAGTAGGACATGCTCATTGCATATCCATACCAAATTTCAGACGTCAAAGAAACTTGAAAATATTAAGAGGACAGACGGACATAGTAAATCCACTAAACAGCTCCTTTCTTCCGGTGCTAACAAATTGTCAGAAATCGTGACACTGACATAAGAACTTGTATTGCAGGGAAGCTGGCCGTTTATTGATAACCAATGATTTGAGTAGATATGGTGTTAGTTATGTTGAATTATTTTTATTTTGAATTTTCTTTAGATCCATGAAAGTTAATTTAATTTTGTCAAATAAAAGAAGCATGGCGATTTTCTTATGATATTAGTTCTAAATTAAAACACAATAACAGGGTTCGATATGAAATAAAGTAATTAATCATATACCATGAAACTATTATTTCATTCCAGTTTATGGGACAATACAGCCCAAACTTCATATGACGAGGAATCGACATGCCAATTTCACTCTTTATATACCATTATACAATATCGACCGACCCCGAGAACACTCCGAACTAAAACAAAATAAATAGTGAATTAAGAACAGCAGCCTACATAATAGACTTCAACCTTCTACGTCAAAGGATGTAAAAAATATAAAGGGAACAGATGGATATGATAAAAACCAATAAGCAGATCCTTTCTTAGTAAAATAATACTTTTTCTATGGATATTTCATGCCAATTTTTCTGTTCTGAAATTTTTTCTCTTTTTCCTCTGATTTGAATGCAAATAGATTAGATAAAATAGTGGAAACCTGAAAACGAGATCTAAAAACGACAAAATTTTAAATTTCGACTTTGAATTTTATCCATAGATGAAACGAAAAAATAAGCATATGACCTGTAAAAAACTTTCAGCGATCTTTAGCAGTATGTGATTGCATTTGACTTACGAAGAAATAGTGCAAGTGAAAATTTTCAGATGATCTTCATATCCCTGAAGTGCTGAGTTGTGCAAAATTGTCTTCCCTTAGGCAGTTTTGTTTCGATGCAAATTTGGTCGAATTTTTATTCCAGTAACGAATAAAATCTGATCGAGATATTCGGATGGGAAGATCTTCATCATCTACAGAAATTAAGCAGACTCTAATTGATACAAGGAAAATATTTTGAAATTACCAGCAATCCACTTGTGGTATTTGTCTCCCGTTCTAGGTGGGTCCTCCAGTATAAAAGAAAATTTTCAAAATTTATAACACAATAGGAAATGTTGTTTAAAGTCCCTTCTCTCTCATTGTTAAATGTTTTCTACTCACCTCTAAGGTTCTGCTAATAGTGAGCAATTTAAATGAGAATGTGGAGGAGGGGAAGGCGTATTCATTATTTAGCGATCGCACGTCATATTTCAATTGCAATAAAAATATTGCAAATTATGAATTTCCGAAAACTGCAGTTCCTCGAGATCGTTTATTGCTTATCTTTAAATTTCTTCCCCGTCACGGTGGCTTACGATTGGCCAGGCGCCCGCACTTGAGAGCCTTCGAATGGCTTTTCTGAGCACAAAAAATCTTTCTTTACTCAACTTTCTTATAATTGCCCTTTAACCGAAATTGTTAAGAAGGATGAAACGAGAAAAGTTGCATCGTTGTCCCGTCGGCCTGAGGCAATAAAAGTTGTTTTTTTTTTCATTTTTTTTTATCCCCCTTCCTCTTTTCGTGCCACTCGTGTCAAATAATAATTATTTATGTATTGAGATTGAGCTTAAGCCTTAACGTGCTCGCCTTCTTCAACCTCTTGACTCCCAAATTCCCAGCCTTATTTAGATTTCTCCGTCACAGGCGCGTGCCACTTCATCTCCTCCGGTGAGTGCTTACCATAAATTTTCATAGTCCTCAAAATGTGATGGATTGGTGTAATCTTGGAGGGACCAATTCGGGTGTCTAAGAAATTACCCTCGACGCTCGTGCCTATGTGGCTGCTGCTGCTCTGATTCGCATGTCGACTCGAGGAACCCTCTGATAGATGGCCTTCCCGACCAGTATCCTGCTCTTATCGAGACCCCACCTGCAACGTGGCGAAGGGAGTACCAATAACGGGGGCCCCTCTTTTTTCCGATGGCTCAGAATTCGATAAGAAACCGGAGACATGTGTAAGGAAGAAAATCTCTTCGCCCAAAGGCGTCGGCCATAACTTTTTTTCTCCCCGCTCCTTTTCCTCTTCCGTAAAAAAAAAAAAAAGAGATTCAAAAACCGTCACTTACATTTTTCTCAAGTAGAATATTCTAGAAAACGCATTAAGGATTACTTTCCAAAGTGAATTGCAAAGGAAAGGAGATGAAATTGATCATTGTATTGATCTGTGCTTGCTTAAATGGAGATGACAGCAGAGAACCATTGCCCATTGCCATTTGCTTTGCACGACGGGCTGTGCTCCTTATATTATTTCTTGAAGTTACAAAGTTATAAAAAAGTGCTTTTTAATGCGTAAGACAATTTTACTTACATAGTTAGCTAATTACTGTTTAAGTCTAATACAGAAAGCTCTTAATATTATCCTTATGTTAGGAATAAATAGTTCCTTATTTTACAAAAAAAATCATGTCCAGAAAATAATAATTCATGTAACGATTCAATTAGTTTATGAAATGATCACCAGATTCCTCCACTATCGTTTTTATTTTTTACCATTTAGCGTCCTTTATTAGTAATCGACAAATTGTGCAAAGAATGAGTACCACAAGAATGAGTACCAATTTTTTTTATTAGACTGCTTGATTCTTCTAAATTAACACGCTCCCTCTGCTTCCCAAAGTATAGTTCTCGCCACAGTCACCTCTAGGCGATATCCAATAGAGATCCGATATCCAACATGAAAAGCGATGTCTACTAGATCGCTCCTAGTCATCCAGATGACCTATTTCTTTTTATCCAATGGATGTCCATCAGTAAATATCCAGTAGATATCCACTGGGCTATTCCATTTTGGGACTTGGATATTAAGGTCTGTCTGAAAAGTTTAGGTAAATTTACATTTATACAGCTTTCACCCACTACAATACAAGTCACTTGGTATATCCCATATTTGCATATCTGTTAAAAAAAGAACTCAACACTTGCCGATTCAAAAGCTTTCATTTTCATTTCATGTGAAAATGCCTAAAAATAAGCAGTTTTCTCAAGTGGAAGTAAGCAAGATATTGACGCTGAAAGCAAACGGCCAATAATCTGTAATTAAATTGCCAGTGAAATTGACCGAATATCATCTGGAGTTTATAAAAAACTAGCCAAAGGTGAAAATTCATGTGAAATCTCAAGTGGACGTCCAAAAGTGACTTCAGTCAGAAATGACAGAAGGATTGTGCAAATGGCAAAGAACCATTCTCTATCTGTGAGACAAATTGCTGCTGTTTCCGAACATATCAAATGATACAATTCACAGGCGTCTGCAAAAATTCCACTTCTTGTTTACAGAAGAATAGTTGTAAAACCAACCTTGAAAGAAAAACATACTCGAGAACGGTTGGAATGGGCCTCTAACTACATGAATTGGAACGATGAGTGGCTTTGTGTATTATTTAGTGATGAAAAAAAAAATGAAACCTGGATGGACCAAACGGTTCGGCATCCTATTGGCATGACCTGGAACAGAAGAGAAGTCTTTCTTCAGTCGTCAACAGGGAGGAGGTAGTGTCATGGTTTGGTAAGAGTTTGGCTATAATGGAGTCACATGTTTATCTATTATTTCTGGTCATCAAAAATCTGAAGACTATCAAGACACCTTGGAACATCACCTCCTTCCTTTTGTCAACGTTCTTTGTCTAGAATTTATTTTTCAGCATTACAATGCACACCCATTCACTCATCCAAGTCTGCCTGGTTAAAGAAAAAAAACATCCAAATAATGAAGTGGCCAGCACGAAGTCCTGACTTACCTCGATTGAAAACCTTTGGGGAATTATATGTAGACCAGTACGAGATACAATACTCCGGTCAGAAACAATATAACATGGTCCAAAAACAACATTAAATGGATAAATAATCCACAAAATAAATACAATAATCTGATGCGGTTTGTTCAGAATACACAGACAGAATGGGGATTTTTGGTTCTTAATACCACAGTAGTATCTGACCACCAGATGACGCTACAGGAGACTGCAGAATTTGTTTGGTTTGTGGTACAGTTAACACCAAAGAAATTCTTACTAATGTTAAATATAATGCCACTTATTCAAGAGCAAAGCCGTCAAACAAAGTAAGACACTATGCACAGCATTAATGAGCATCTTAAGTGGTTTTGAAACCCGACACCTGTAGAATCCTTCAACGTAGCCAGCGATGTTGGCCGATCTCTGTACATCTTTGACTTCAGATAGCCTTATAACCAGAAGCCCAAATAATAAGAAACGAAGACCTTGGATGCTACTCATGCGGAGAAGAGAGACTTACGACACGAATCCCTATGGTGGAAAATTTTCCTCAGGCAATAGAGGCCGTAATGTATAAGAGTTTTTATACATTTTTTCATATTTGCATATGTAAAAGAATAGGCGATCGCGAAGGCAAACTTCCCAAATTTCTGTGTATGTGTAAAATCACAATTTACCTTTGCGAATAATAATTTGTAAGTTGATTTGC
This sequence comes from Rhysida immarginata, assembly GCA_023313115.1. Taxonomy (NCBI): domain Eukaryota; kingdom Metazoa; phylum Arthropoda; class Chilopoda; order Scolopendromorpha; family Scolopendridae; genus Rhysida; species Rhysida immarginata. Next base: position 2,290,675 of record JAHWFO010004243.1, on the reverse strand, counting down.
TATTAGTTGGTTGAATGACTCAACAAACCACCTTATATCGATTAAATTTGTATTAATGAGGAGAACTCATATTATGTGCTGTATACTCTTCCATTGCAACTTTTCGTATATCAGTGTTGCTATTCCAACGCAGTCTCATTTAGAAAAGATGGCGTAGCCGTCTTTAAAAAAATCGATAACACTTTATATCGACGTTTTAGATTTTTATAATTTGCTCATCACAGACCGCAAATTGATTCCATCGTTACGAGCGTTCTTGATTAGGAGAGGAATGCTCGTTTTTTTTATAGTTTTCCAAGAGCTTTTATGACCAAATTGGTTCTCTGAGGGTTAAATCATAAACAATCGGAGGCAATGCCGGCCAAAACAATAATGCAACCCAAAAATAAAATCCCTTAATGGTTCTCTGGTCGTGAAGTTTACGTAGTTGTGTCTTTTTTTTTTTTTTGTAATCGGTCGTTGGGGTGATTTGCGCATACTCGTCTTTAATAGACCTCGTTCCGTATAAACAGCATCCGACAGTCGCAATTGAGAGAATCCGAAGCAATAAAAGCCAATAATGCATTTGCGGATAAAATTGGTCAGTCCCAATTGATGTCGCCCTCCTTCCCCTTAGGGCGATCTATTTAAAAACCTACTGGGTCCTCTTTGGGGCTCTACCATCGGTTCCCTTCGCCCTCTCTTTTGTCTTTTTTTTGCCTTCACCGAAATAGAGCTCCTTCGGCGTGGAGCGGTTCTTTACGCAGGAGAGGCCTAACTGCAATCGATGGTATCGTAAGGGAAGAAACAGAATCAGAATGTAGGGCGGTGTGGGTAGAGGAGGATATTCGATGAGTTTCTCCTGTTGTCTGACCCCCTCCTCCTCCTTTTCCCATCCACATCACACAAATCAAACATCTACCTCCGACGGTTTCATTTCCCTTTCCTCGTCCTCTCCTCCTTTCCTCTCATTTCCTCTTCTCTTCTCTTTTGTCTCTCTTTCTCTGTTTGACCGTTATTGTAATGGCTGACCAGGGACATTGTTTTACATTGACCGAGAGCGGCAACGCTCCATTGGCATCAGTATTCCAGATGGACAATATTTGCAGACTTCCAGTGAGAGAGAGAGAGAGAGAGAGAGAGAGAGAGAGAGAGAGCGGGGCACTGTTATCTCCGCGTGCACAATGACGCAGCAGATATGGTTCGAGCATTTCGTGTATTGATTTGCCTCGGAATAAAAAGAAAAGGGAGAAAGAGAGAGAGACAAATGCTGACTCAAACTTAAGAGTTGTGGGTAATAGAAGGCTCGTAAAATAATCCAAAGAAATTGGGTTTGGGTGTACTTTCACTGTTATTGCTGCCATATAAAACATTATCGACAATCGGCAGTTGTTTTCATTACGAACCTGAGAATTGCAGGATACTGTTTACAATTATTGATTAGTTCAAGATTTACTGTAATTTCCCGCCTCCTATTTAAGTTAATGGAAGTTTTTTTAAGTCTTGTTTTCAATGATTCTATTTAGATTTGAAACATTTGTGAGGTTTAAGTGCCATCACTCTATTATTATTTTTGTTATTATTATTATTATTATTCAACAAAATAGTAAAAAATTAGAATTCATAAACGTATAAGCATTATTTCAGTGTTCATGACTACTGTAGAAATGCTGGTTGCAGTTCATTATGTTGTAGGGAATTGTAAGGAGAGGTTCTATTTAATGGCAAGTTATATTGTCTTTCTGATAGACAAAACGGTCCTTAACCGAACTGCTGCCCAGGGTAGTTAGCGTACAATAAATAATCCAGAATGTTTATGCTCAAGGTTTCATCGACCACATACAGCAGACCAAGATTAGAACATAAGAAACAATAGCAGACCATTACATTACTTCCGCAGAACTTCACTGTTAAAACACATTCTGGTAGAAACCATTCTCAGACATTATCCCTGATTTGGCCATTTGTCTGGGAAAGGGTGGTACCGTGAATCGTCGCCTCACATCATATCATTCCAGCGTTGCACTGACTAGTAAAGTCTTTCCTTCCAATAGACAAGAAGACGTCTCACATTGATGAGCAGCACCCCGAACTTTGTAACCTACAGCATGGAACACCGACGAATCATCATGATACTGCTAGTGGATCTTGATGTTTATTAAAGTTCCTCCTCCGTTGTACGCTGCTTTTGAGAGACCAATCTAGATGAGACATTTCGGTCTCTGTCGATGAGACAGTGTGCTCTACCACCATAACATGTTTGCTCTCTTGCGGCTTTCCATTTTCGAATAATATGACCCACTGTTGATTTGGGCAGAATATGACAGGAACTAAGAAATACAACTACATTCTAACCAGGGCATTTTGAACATTTCATGTAAGAAAGAGTTTCACGTGATATGCTGGTACGTTCTGTTCTTGTTTGTTTCTCATGAGTAATGTAATTAATGAAGAGTTGTAGAAAATGAGTTCTAACATGGAAATAAAGCGTTTCCGGACCCATGTCCATATAACATATTTTCTTCCTCTGCTTGTGAGGAATATTTTCCGAGGAATGTTTGGCCGCACCTTTTTGTTACATCCTGTATAAAGGTTTTCAAATGGCACGCAGGCTAGCTTAAAGAATATAAGAGTACGTAGTCTTGGCAATAGCAATAAGCTACACATGACAGACTTCCAGCTGTGGTCGAATGGGGTTGTGCCTAAAGGTAGTCACCCATGTTTTTCAGGCAGCGGTCTCAATTTTTGACAATTTTCTTTATACCTTCCGTAAAGAAGCTTGTGGGCTGGAACCGAAGCTATTCCTCCACCGTCGTCCCTTTAGAGACTTTTTCAGCGGCCCGAAGATGGAAAAAGTCACGGGGAGAGAGATCCAAAATGTATGGTGTATGAGCAAGACCTCCTTGCAGGATGTTTACTGTCCGGGACTCAAGAGAAGATCTGAGTTGCACAATTCCACCACTACACGGCAGAAACGTTTGGGTGAGTTCATTTCTAAAAAGGTTGAATAGAGATATTGAAATTGTTGTCATATTTTTCTTCGGCATGTTGTCTCTCCTCGTGTCTGCGTTGTTTTTGTTGCGTGCGTGATTTAGACAACTATTGCCGGAGAAAAATACGACAACAATTGCAATATCCCTATCCAACCTTTTTAGAAATGAACTCACCCAAACGTTTCTTCCGTATAGTGGTAACGCCCAACGCCTCCTAAAGATAAGGCCTGAGCGCGAAAACGTCATACATTGTTATATCATCATCCGAAGATACATTTAATCGCATTAGTACCAATAATAAGCCCTGAAATGCGATTAAACGTATCTTCGGATGATGATGTAATAATGTCTGACGTTTTCGCGCTCAGGCCTTATCTTCTGCACTGAAACGTCCTTTGTTAACCGCATCTCTACCAATAATAAGCTCTAAATTTGGTCGACTTATGATGATGTAACAATGTATGACGTTTCAGTGCCGAGGCTTTCTTTATAGAAGGCGTTGGTAGTGGTGGAATTGTGCACCTCAGAGGTCTTCTCTTCAGTCCTGGACAGTACTATTGTGAGCGCCGAGTGGGGTTTGACATTGTCGTGAAAAGGGCAATCCCACGAGACAACTTTCCCCGCAAACCGTTGGCGTATCCATGACAAAGCTATTGTAGAAGCGGTCTCGTTTATCATGTGACGTGTTGGTTCTCCCGGTCTCAGCGTTATATTACCGCCATCTACCATCCACCACGTAATTATTTCGGCAGCACAGCGCGCAGTCTACATTTCTTTGAACGACCTTAGTAGTAGTGATCACATTAGCATGCGGAGGTTTTATTTCTTTGAAAAGTGCTCGGTAGGAAAGCCTATTCTTGTTTTAAAAATAATTCTTTGAACGTTCTGTACCAATTTTTGAGATAAAAATTTTAAAATTGTAATTTCAACAATGAAGAAATCAAAAAGCGAATTCCTAAAAAAAACAAAAAGAAATCAAAAAAAGTTGCATTCGCCAGAAACTAGTTATGATGTATAATGGAAATTTTAAAACTAAACTGAGTGGAAGGTTTACTTTGTGTTTCATATTCCGTCATGAAACTCTAAATCATTAAAATTCAATTGAAATTCTAAACGTTTTTATTTAAACACAGATATTTACATTTGATTAAAGCTGTTAATTTAATATTGAAAATTTGAAGTTGGGAGGGAGAACAAACTTTTAAATAAAATTTATGAAAAAGCAACATTCTCTGCTATCAAAATGTCATTTGAACAGAAAACTTTTAATTTATTTTAATTAAATATTTACTCCTCTCGTTTACATAATAACTATAGAAAATTTGAAAAGTCAGAAGAGAATGTATTTTTTTCTCTTCTTAAGCAAACACACGCATACACACACGAACCTACGCACACACATTCAGAAAAATTTCTAGTGCTCCTAATATTTCTTTTTTGTTCCCTCACCATTTCCCACTCTTTCTCCCTGTCTTTATCAACCTCTCCATCTAGCAGACGAAGATTATGCTAATGTTAATGCCATTCGTCGTTTTCTCTTAATTGCTCGCCTTTTGCTTTATTCGAATCGAATTGTTTCTACAGTGACTGTGTGTAGGGGGGTGTCCGTGAAAAACCTCGCCTCAACAAGGATTGTGTTTCTTTCGCCAAATGGTAATTAATTAATTAGTCTCTCTCTCTCTCTCTCTCTCTCTCTCTCTCTTTTCCTCTCACGCATTCTCCTTTTTTTTCCTTACTCTCCTATATAAATATATTTGGTTGGATAAAGCCACCCCCAACTGTTTCGTTGCCTACTGAGAGACGCCATTCGTAATTTAACCCTTTTTTCTCTCTCTCTTCCGTCGACGTTTTGTTTTTTGTTCTCTCCATTTTCGTTTTCGTCGGTGAAAGGCGTCGATTCGCCCGCGACCAACCAATGAGATCATCGGCCACCAATTAACCGAGTTTTTGTCGAGTCTTAAATGCATCGTTAATGAATTGTGGGGCTGTTTTTTAAAGAAAAAAAATTAAGGGGGAATGGAAAGAAGAAAGAGAAAAAAAATGGTTTGGTGGAGGAGGGGGGAGGGGTCTGGAAAAGGAGGTGGTTAAAAAGAAAAAGGTTCTCCCCCTCCTCAAAAAAATGTCTCGCTCCAATCTCGTTTTCTCTCGTTTCTTTCACGGGCGAAATTTGTAAATAGCGCCGCTTTATCCGTCTCTCTCGGCTCGTTTTCTCGGCGACTTTTTCTTCGTGCTTTTACGTGCTTTATTACGCGGAAGACATTAAGTGCGTTTCTTTTCTTTCTTTCCTCGTCTCCCCTCCCCCCCCCCCCCACCCCGTCCTCTCTTTCTTTCTTATATGATATAAAATTTTTTTTCGTTCTCTTTTAACTTTATGAAAGTGGAAGTTAATATTGTATGGCATTTGCATTTACGAAAATAAATAATTAAGCGAGGGAAAGCTGGTAATTTTTTTTTCCCTCGCAAAGAAATGTGAAAAACTGTTTTGCAGTGAAACTGAGCTAATATGAAGATTGAGTATTTGTAAAGAAATCGGATTCTAAATGATTTACTTTTTTTAATTCTGCATATTTAAAAGGCCAACATTTATAAATTTAACTGTACAATCTGCTTGTTTAATTTTTTTAAAGGCGCCACTTGTTTGCTTTAAAACACAATGGAGCGTTAATATACAGGGCGAGTCAAAAAGTTACACTTATGTTAGAGAGCTCTGTGAAGATAGCAGATCCGTTCGTTTGGTTTGGTTTGGTGTGGTATTAAAGTCCTTTTCAACTGCTATGGTCATTTCAGGACGGCGTTATAGGGGCCGCAAATTTTGCCTCGCAAGGGTTCTTTAACGTGCAGCCGGCAAACGACTACACGGGACCAACGGCTTTACTTCCCTTCCGAAAGAAGTGCGTGATCTCAGGATTTCCCCCTGAAAAATCCTCGTCGTTCTCGGCCGGAATCGAACCCGCGAACTCGGGCATCAGAGATCCGTTCGTAATACTTCACTTGGTCATAATCACGGTCAAATCCTCACGTTCACTTCGTAACTCGACATAAACAGCAACAGCATACTTGGGCAATGACTTTAAAAATATTATTACATATCCCAATCTGAATTATCAAGTTTTCAGCATTATCTCCGATTATGTGGTGACCATAAAGACCATGCTGCGTTTTGAAGTGTATGTTATATTGAAACCGCTGTGTCTCTTTGGGACTGCTTTTTTCTTCACATTTGAATGAATCTGCTTTTCTTCAGAACTGTATATCATTTATGTTTCATTGTTTAGTACCTTATTTCTTTAGGGATGTTCACCAAGTATTATAAGTAAATAAATAAATTTGGGATGAACCTAATAGTCTGAATGAAGAAAGAAATACACGTCGAAACGACCGTACTGAAGCGAAATGAGCTGAATGTGTCGAATTGTTCGAAATGACTCTAGGACAAAGTGAATGCCGCTATTTGAATGTGAATTAATGAATGTGTCGTGTTGACTTAGCGATAAAATAAATCTGGGACGAACTGAATAGAAACCATGTGCATGTACCAATCGAAAAAATAATTCATGATGTTTCGTTAGAATTAACACAAACAGGTGGGGCATTATCTGAATGAGCATCTTGCTATCCGCCGATGATCTGCCACTTCACAAGTGACCACGAATATCACCTGACATCATGTATTTTTTTTCCTTTAGGATTATGTAAAGGACTCTGTCTGTACCCTCCCTATCGAAATATCTTGCAGAACTACGAAGACGCTGGCCCCGATATGTTGTCACGTATATGGCAAGAATTGGATTATCGTTTGGACGTTTGTCGTATTACACGGGGCTCTCATATTGGATCGTTGTAATGGAAATAAAAGTTTGTGAGTTTTTCTTTCTATTGGTGCCTTGCACAGTCCTCTACCATATGTATTTTATCCGCAATAGATGTTTAAAGTGTAACATCCTTTTGAATCATTCTGTAAAAAAAAAAAGTTGGTATATTGGTTTTAAAAAAATTATGATTAAAAAAAATTGCAATTAAATTCTCTGAAAGGATCCGTAAAAAAATTAAAATAAATTTTTATATACCATTCATATTGCTATTATTTCCTATCCAAATTCAGCTGTTGTTTTCTATAGATCAGTGATTGGTTGAAAAGTGTATGAACACGCACTTGAAAGAGAAACACGTTTTTTTTTGGTTTTTTTTTTTCATTTTTCCTTTTTAATATTAATGTAAAGCTCCTTTTAGTCTTTCCCTCTTTGTTATTTTTCGTCTGCTTTTCAGCATTTCCTACTTTTCAGCTCTCGTGCCTTCTCGTTTGCACAAACGGGATTGGACGAGAAGCGAGTCGATCTATTGTTGCAAGCGAAGGCTGCTTCTCCTTCGAGCGTTTAATTGAAAGGAGAAAATTGCCGGGTTGCGCGACTTTTGCAGCACCTGCCACTGAGCATGCGCATTCGGACCTATCATCACCCATTAAGACAGCCGCGACCCCGCTGCAACGAAGAACCTTGGAAGCGTGCGCACGGAAGAAGAGGGAGCCGGAACGTGCGTTGTAGGCGAGGGCGAGCCCAATATTTATTCGATTATAGAACTTTGGCTTTTGTCTCGCAGTGCAGGAAACTGAACAAGAATGCAACGGGATAATCCATATGGAAATGGCGCCCGACCTGCGTCGATAATTACAGAGTTTGGGCTCGGGCGAAGATAGAGGGGAGGAAGGTGAAATATCGAACGACAGGAAGGGGATCTCCACCCCCGCCCGCCCTCTTGCCCACCCTCAAGTCACTAAGTGATGGAATAACAGAGCGCCCGGCTTTAAAAATTTATAACAACACACTGCAATAAGGCTAAGGCAAAATCAGATGGCTCGGGTGTAGCGCGTGTTCGAAATGGGTGGAAATCAGCGCTGAGCTTTTCTTTAAAAAAAAAAAAAATTGCCCTTTTATGGGCTGACAGGTTTAAAACAAGTGCTCTGGATAGGAACCGCGCATCACGGACGAAATTGGATTTACTCAAAATAATAAAAATCTGTTTATCTCGTATACTTCATAATGGATGTCAGTCTGTCAGGGAAACTACATTCGAGCCGTTTACTGGGTGTTAAAAAGCGTTCGATGTCTTTCCTTTAGATAATTTTTTTAAAATGTCATAGCAAGATCAAATCTTCAATTGCTCTCCTTGTCTTCAAAGAGCTTAAGACTATTGGAAATGTATTATTTGGGACAGAAAAGTCAAGCATATTTTCTTATATTGAGCCTGTAAGCATCATCGATCCATGAAAAAAAAGAAGGTTCTTTTTTGGCGCCGCTAATCCTAGCTCCCATTTACTGATCGTTTTTTGTCTGTCATCAGTTATGTAGGGGTTGAATTATGTTGGCTCCGGTGAACTCAATTCCATGGGTCTTTCTACACTCGACGAATCGATTGATTCAATTAAAACATTTTACATTTATATAGATAAAAAAGAAGAAAATGTTTGGAGGATATTCGACAATCTCTAGGCATGGTTTGTGGAATGATGATTTGCTAGTTCGGATAGAAATGTAACCTGCTTGTAACGTACGCTAGGGATAGAAATGTAATTTGAAATTGTTGAAATTATAAATTTATTTAATTTAGTTTTTCCATAGCTCACGAGTCCTACAGTCGTATTTCGACAGATATCTGAAAATGTATGAAAAGGTAGCGGCATTTTGCTTTTCTTTTTCCTTACGGTGTAGTTACTTAGCTATAAGATTAAAATTCGAATTTATAAGTGGTAATGTCTGAATAATTTCGTTCACCTTATAGCTTAGCAACACTGTCGTCTATGGCAAACAGCTCGACATTCTTATCGAAAGGAATTTAGTACTCTTAACGAAAACTCAGTGCTAAAATGCGTAGGTACTGAATATTATCGATTACGTTCTAAAGAAGAATTTCATTATTTTCTAATGAAAAAAAAAATTTATTCTTACAGAATCAAATCAGTTTTTCGTACATAAATTTTTAGTAGAATTGTGACTGCTGCGCCAACGAATTACTCTAGAAAAGATTAGCACCCATTATCCATTGTGTTTAGTGTAATTAATGTATATTTTGAGAAGCAGAAGAAACTTGTTAATTTAGAAGACGCAAAATGGAACTTTCTAGCCTTATTCAGAAGAATCCAATAAGTACTAATCGTAGAGATTTGTACGTGGTGGTAGTTGCATATGTATTGATCATATTTGGAGAAGTCATGCGAATTCTGTACAGCGTTTGTTCGATTTAGCAGATTTTTGCAGTGATCGATTGGCCAGCTCTTGATCTCAACCCAAATGAAACGTGTGGTTCGACATACACAGCCCAACTGCCTATTGCTGTGCAGCTTTATTGGATACCATAAAAGCAGCATGACCAATATCCATGTGGAAAAACTATGTGGAGACGGAATTTTCAAAGTCCTGTAAAAAGGAAACAAAGTAATGTAGAAAGTCGCACTTGGTATCTGTACCATTTTCTCGCTTAAGGTGCGAACGAACAGAAATTATAAAGCCACTTGCATTATTGTAAAAAAAATAACGATGGCAGTGTTACCAGATTTAGTAATTTTTTTAAAGCCCTTGTCCTTTGTTGGACATTGTTAAACAATGGACAAAACAATGAAAACAAGTCAAGCGCTTTAAAAATATTACCAAATCTGGCAACACTGAACGATGGTGATGCAAATAAACATAATAAAAAAAACAAAATATGCCTGGCTAGAAATGATAAAGCCATAATGCAAAATTTGTTCTCTGAAGTAAAGAAAGGTCAATTTAACCAACAGCTGGCATCAATTAGAAATATAAATGTCTACTAATGTGTAAATTAATTGTCTGATTAACTAAATAAATCCAAACAATCCAATAGGGCAGCCTTTAAGTGAATTTGAAAAGAACCAGATAACTGCTCTACATGAAAGTGGTTAGTCAGGAAGATCAATAGCTAAAGCTTTTGGGACATTCATATACAGCAATTGACAATTACCTCAAATTAAAAAGATAATTAGGGGGTGAAAAAAATCTACTGGACGATCCTCAAGACTGACTCAAGGGCAATTTTAAAACGAGTGACAAGAGATAAAATCTCAACTCGAGCTGTGGCACTTTGTGAAGATATCCCTGTTGGAAGAACGACAGTCGCCAATGTTATTCATGAAGCACAAAGATTTCTGTATAAAAAAGACGAAGTCAACAGCGCTCCTTCCCAGGCAAACAACTGAGACTATTTTGGACACAAAAATAGATGTCTCGGATCACACAATGGCAATAAATGAGACAAAGTTAATCTGAATGGCCCAGATGAATAAAATTTCCATTGGTATGAATTAAAACAGGATGAGAAACAGGTAAAGGAGGAGGCTATGTATGGTTTAGGGAATCTTTAGTTGACTTGGGCAGTCCAATTTGGCGTTCATTTCAGGAAGAAAGAATGCTATACAGTTCCCCATATATTAGCATTTGCAGAGAATTTTGCGAGCTCCCACAAGACAATACCCATTGGAGGACGTGTATTTATGCATATAAAGGAGTAAAATTCAGTATGCAGATTCCTCTAAATAAGATCTCCATTATTATGAAGTTTGGGCTAAATTGTCCCATTGGGGTAGGAGTTGGTCTTTAGAACTATGGCAACGTATGGCATGTAATATATCATTCGATCGGAAATGACGAGAAACGAAAGAAGATAGAGCTCTTTTACTCTTTCTAAATACTATGTTCGAGAAAATCAATTTTTCGATTTAAAAAATTGGGGAGAGGGGTTAAAAAATGAGATAAAAGGATAAAAATAGATGATCTAGGGGCTACCGCTACTTCCCTATACCTTCCTCGACAGGATTAATTTCTTGTTATTATTTATTTCAATGCATATATGTTGTGATTAAATATTTAAGTTTTGTTGCATCACCATTAGTTTTTATTACAGTATTATATGCTTTTATTCAACTTAATTTTCTGTAGGTTTGTGTGTCCGTCAAATCTTGTAATCAATATTAAACCAACTTCCAGACAAGCTAGAGAGCTGAAACTTGATGCACATACACAGAACCGATGACAATGCATGTTAAAGGAAACATTTTTCAAATCGATTCACTGGTTCGTGTTCTAGGGCACCAATTCATTTCAGTCGTCTCTCCATAAGTCGTAGGAACGATTGTTATACGAAGTGCTTAATTGTTTCGACCAAACAATTAGTTTTACAAGTTGTTGACGCCGGCTTGAAGAGATATAATAATAAAACATTATAAAAGCGTGTTTTGGAAAAAAAAAATCCTTTTTTCCTCTTGTTTACAATAATGCAAGTGGCTTTATAATTTCTGATCTCACGTTAATATTGAAATATTCTTAAGTCTCTAAAAAGAAAAAAATCCAAATCTTGAATGATGCCACCCCACCTGGTGTCTATCACGAAACCAAGTTCGATTTATTTAAATACATTACGAGAAGCAGAGAGAGCACATTAATTTAGCACCATACTGTTTAAATTAATATTAATTTGTACGCATTCTTGACTGGTTCGTGAACAGATTGTCCTTTATGAATAACGGTCGCTAAATGGTAAAAGCATAAATAGCAGTGGAAGGCTCTTGTGATCATGCCATGAACTATGGCTGTTTTTGGCTGTTTCTTTTTGTGTTTTTTTTTTTTTTTTTGTGGGGGGGGGGGGCATATTGGACGCCCTCTTGGCGGTACTTTGTGAAATGCGGCAGTTGCGTCTTCATTGCCAGGATAATTTGCTTCTAACGTATCCCAGGAATCGAAACGTGATTTGAGGCGTTTAGGAATTTATTTCATTTGAATTAAATAATTGAACTTCGATGGTTGAGTTTATAGTAATAACTTGCATTCGATTATTTATTACAGAACTCGAGCATATTACGTATATATTCTTTCGACTAAACAAAATTAAAAGATGAAGACGCTACAATTTAGAATCAAATTCCTCCGCAAAAAAAAAATGTAACAGATGTTGTAAGTGAATTGCATTCGCCAGGAAATTGCATTTTAGGGTTTTTAAAGACGCGCTTTTTGCTCTGTCTCGTTCTCTTTCCCTCTCGGCATGTACATTTGTGTCTCTTTCTTTCTTCCTTGCCACTTTTCTTCCATTTTTTTTATCTTTTGGCCGAAAACATATTTCAAAGGAACTCTCTTGGCATTCTGATGTGTTCTTGCGCTTTTTATGTCCTATTTCGAGTTTAAAAGAAAATGAGTTGGGTCTGATGGTTATTTTTGTTTTTAAGATGATCCATCTCTGAAAAACATTCATTTTCAGTAGAATTTCTTATTTTTTGAATTCATTTTCACTTATCCGACCATCAGTTGGTGTCTCTCTGTTTGTTTAATGATGCTGCTGAAGAATGGCATTTTGTCATTAGCAATTAGCCGCTGTTCAAATAGAATGAGTCGTTTGAATTTATTAAAAAAGAGCACATGAATGATTTTATGATGTAGATGTTTGGATTTTTTTCTCTGCGCACATTTCCCCCCAGCATTTTCTTCTGTTGTTAGTAATTTTTTTCTTCTCTTTTTTCGATGGGATTAAAACGAGAAACGGGGCATCCTCTCCGTGTCTCTCTTGTATTTTTCTTATCGATCGAACCTCGGTTTGTGATGATTTTCAGCTTTTTGTTTTCTTAATACGTCCATGGTTTATTTATCTGTCTTGTTCTCTTTTATTTGCTCCTTTTGCGTTGTCTTGTCTTTTGCAGCGCGAGCCGAATGTCGCTCTGCCTATTGATGTGGCAAGGCAGGCGAGCGCCTTACACGAGCGGATAAATGGATTTTTCCAGCCGGTCGAGTGAATGCGGATGAAATTAATAAAAGCGATATTATTCATAAGCCACGCGGGTTCACCGCTTCACCGCCAGACTGCGGGTCGTCGACGACGACGACAGCAAACGATGACGCTTCTCCGTTCCCTCACCAGACGGATGAGCGTCGTCATACAGCCGCCTTTGCCTCTTCCCCTGCTAGACTTCTCCCAGACAGGATGACGCCGACACACTTCCATTGGCTGATGACGCTCTCTTCCTTTCTTTTTTTTTTCTTTCCTTCCGATGACGAACTCTTTAAAATGCTCCACCTCCTCACTTTTTTAATGTTTTGTTCATTTATTCTCTTTGTTCTCTCTTTCAGAGACATTTCTATAAAATTATTGAACCACCTAAGCCAGTGGCATTTTAAATTTAATTTTTTTCTCTATGAAAGTATGCTAACAGATTTTCTGCTCTAATCGTCTCCCATTCCATTACCATTTCCCATATTGAATTGCTTAAAAAGTTACAAATTAAGCGTTTCCCAATTAGGTTTTCTTACAGGCTGCAAAATACCATGAACCCTTCCACCATTCGGATATGCATTAAATAAATAAATAAATTTCAGAAAATATATCATCTCTTAAGGTTAAGATTTCATTCTTAATAGATGCTATTGATTGCTTAAGTGTTAATTTATTATAATTATCCTTTTTTACAATACGACCTTCGATGCATCAGGTCCTGTTTTCCCGCGCGAAATGAAAGCTTCAGTGTGTGCATTCGGATAATGAATGATGGGAATAAAAATCAAACACTATAAATCTCCGCTCAGAGTGATATAAATCACACGAAAGAACTCTGATTAGGACTGATACGGGATTTTGCTAGACAACGTTATACCTTGACAAGACTGAATATCGGCACGCGATTTCTGCGGAAGATCAAAGGAAATTGTGTAAAATTGTAAGATTCAATGAGAGTTAAAAATACTTGAATTGTATAGCATTTTTATCTACCATGGTTTTATTAATAATATAAGAAGGAACTGTAATATGGGAAATCTGTAAAAGAAATAAAAACCTCTTACCACAAAGGAAGGTTAAGGTCGAAGCTCACCCAATGAGAATGCTTCTAGCCATTTATTTACCTCGATTTTCCTCCATCCACCATCATAGGCTATACAGTATATTCTCAATTTTAAAATTTTATTTTCGGTCTCAATTTTGCTATATTTTGTCATCGAAATACGTAATCGACATAACACACCGAGGTTTTCCCTTCCTTTATTTAAAAATCATGCGAACCATTATTTTGTTTTACTTCTTGAAGAAATTAAAATGATGTTTTCATAAAACATACTCCGGTATTGCTTGAATTAGCTTTTCAAGTGATCTTGAGAGTCCTCTACTGCTATTTTTTGTTTTATCAGTTTAGTGATTTATATTTCCAACGGGTACTTTCTCAAGTGTCGATAGAATAAGAGAACAAATTAATCTAATTTAAATTTGTGCTTGTTTTAAGTTAATACGTTCCCTATACTTCTCAAGATATATTTTAAGTACAGGATGATCCAAAAGTAACAGAAAAATTTTGAAAATAAAATAAAACGCAAAGTATAAGGTGATCCAAAAGTTGCGCACATCCAAATAGTGTAATGGTTGAAAAGTTTCATCGGCTACCGCAAGATGGCACCATGGGTATCAACAACAACACAACTAGACACCAATGTGATGTGTATTGAGCATGTTGCTTGCAGTAGTGCTTTGGTTTGGTTTGGTTTGTTTGGTATTAACGTCCTTTTCAACTGCCATGGTCATTTCAGGACGGCGTTATAGGGGCCGCAAATTTTGCCTCGCAAGGGTTCTTTAACGTGCAGCCGGCAAACGACTACACGGGACCAACGGCTTTACTTCCCTTCCGAAGGAAGTGAGTGCGTGATCTCAGGATTTCCCCCCTGAAAAAATTCTCGTCGTCCGCGGCCGGGGTCGAACCCGCGTCCTCGGGCATCAGAGGCGATCACGCACACACTGAGCCACCGAGGCCAATCAGTAGTGCTTGGTAAACATGTTTTTTTTCCCCAAGAGCAAGGAGTTTTCATTGTTGAACATTATTTTGCCAGTGGTGATTTCTTCCTGTGGGGTTATCTTAAACGTAAGGTCTATAACAACAGACCACACATACTGGAGGAACTACAGATGAACATAACAAATGAGATTACCAACATCAGTGTACACATGCTCCACAGAGTAGCCTCCAAAATAGTGAAAAGAGTTCGTACTTGCATTACTAAACAGGGCAGCCATTTTGAGCGTATATTGTATAAATATACATGTGTTGTGTAAATACTAAATCAAATAGTATTAAATAGTATTATTTAATTTCGTCTGGTTTTTATTATTATTATTTCGACCATTTTGTATATACAAAAATCTGATGCGGTTTGCACAGAAAGGGACAGAAAGGAACAGAAAGAAGTGGAATTTTTTGTTCATAATGAAGAAATTTGATACCATCAGTCTACAGATAACGTCGAAAGGACCCATGTCCTGAATTCGTCATATATAAGAGTTGCGAAAACTCTGGTTCCGATTCTGGGCTACAATACGGCGGCAATCATTGGTAGCCAATTAGTTGTAGCCAATTGTTTGCGAGCTTTTTGGCGCCATTTTGTAGCAACTCTTATATATTGAATAAGTCTACCGTGTCCTGTCTAATCGCTCCTGTCTGCATGAATGGCCTTCAAGGTCTCCAGATCTTAAAATTGGGGCTATTGATTATAGGGCTATCTGAACTCAAAGGCGAATAGAGATTGAACATCTTCATTGGTCAATTTCAAGGAGCCTATCCAGTCTCACGTTTCTGCAATACCACACAGACATTTTTAATGATATGTACAATGTCTCGAATGAGGACGGATGGCTTCACATTGAACATATTTCTTCAGTATGAATTACACCAAACTACGCAGAAATCACCCACTCCCGCATGGCTCCAACTGGTGGTCAGAATTGTAACTATTCTGGTAATAAGTTTCTTTCTTAATAACCAAAAGCTCAACATATTTCTGTGAAATCGCATATTACTGTACATAACTTGGGATTTACTGCATTTTCAAATTCTTCGTTACTTTTGGATTACTCAGTACATCAAAATAACTAGGGGAATGAGAAGCACTAATTGTTTCGTTCAGTAAGGGGTCCATAGTGCTGTTTCTTCATCTATGCAACGACCCATTCAAGACTGCCACTCTCGAAGCCATTGAGATCTTTAAAGCTAAAATCTCCTCTCCAGATCACCTCCTCAATTGCCAAACCGTTTTTGATATTTATTCAATTTTAAATTCTTTATCCGATATCTTGTAATTTTTCAAATTTGTATATTTACTTTCTTTTCCATTTTTTATTAATACCTTAGTTTACGTTAACTCCGTATGAGCCTTCTTCTAGGTCCGCGTTTTCAATTTTGTTTGTGTTATGACATTTTTTCCTTTATATTTCAATTAATTTTCCTCGCAAGGTTTCCTTATAATTTCATTGTTATTGGTTCCTTATCCAACCATTCTCCTTTCAATGTCGCCACTGTACAATTTATATTATTTACTATTTGTTATTTCTTCATCCAATCATGTTCACATTCTGTACCATATTTTCTGTATATAAAGGCTTATGTCCTCTTGTGTGTATCCTTGATAAAGCCGGGAATAAATGGCGAAACTAGTCGGAAACTCTGTTCTCCCTTTGTTGTGTTGTAAAGTCTCTACCAATTTTAACTAATTGTTTGCTTAAAAATGGCGGTAGTGAGCATACCGAATAGCAAGAGTTCTTCTAAATATTAAGGTATAAACCGATTTTGAATCTGTTAAATGACGATTTTACCCATTAAATTTTTTTTTCTTAGAATATCATTTTCCGCGTTCTAGACACTGCATTTTTTGTTAAAGAAAAATAAATTGTTTCTCATGAGATCGTCGAGCAGTTTGCCTTAGACGACAAGCTTGGCAGTTAGAAGTGTACGGAGAAACATTGACGCCACTTATGAACTCCAATTTTAATCGTACTGATATGCAAGTTACTATGTTAATAACTGAGTTTTCATTTCGTTTGCTGAAATCTATCTATATTATTGGGCGGCCTTTTAAACTCGTGTTCCAAAATTATATATAAAAGCTCGACGTGGTACAAAACATAGAAAATGAATGTTCATGGAAGTTGTTGAATTTATTTTTAAAAAAGTTTTCGCTGGAAACTGCACCAATAGAGACTAAAACATTACATTTGTCAAAGAAGAAATTTTACCACGGATTTACTTCTCTTGCAAAGGAAGGCTTCATGAACTTTGTGATTTTGCATTATCACACGGGACAAATGAAGACCCCACTAATGTATAGTGTCAGAATAATAATAATCATAATACAGTTGAAATATAATTAGGATCTTGATAAGGAAGTGCTGATAACGATGGTGTCCCAATAACAAATTGAAATCCAGCAAGCGTATCCAACAAAAACGATGAGCGCCCATGGCACGACAATTAAAAAACGTGATAATTCACGTAAGAAATGAAAAAAAAAAACAGATAGGTTGAAAGGGAAAAAAAATAGAGATACGAAGAATGACAATTAGGAAGCATAGACGATAGACGGGAAAGGATGTGGATGTGGGTGGAGGGGGAAAGAGTGTGGTGTTAAACTGTCAGAAAGTGAACAAGTCGTGAGTTGTGTCTGACAGAGAACGGCATGTCACTCGTGTTTTCCAACTTGTTTTCCCGCCGCCGTCGTCTGGAACCAATTCGGGTGCAGTGAGCGATGCTTTTTCTTTCCACCCACCCTCCCACGTGGCCCACCCATCCACCCACCGACTCGTTTACTTTTCCCACCAGAGGACGCTGTTTCACCGTCGGATTTAACCGAGTCAAATGCTGCGTAAACGTAATTTGCATTGGCTTAATCGGAACTAGCAATCATCGGCGGAGAAATGAAATTAGGTTCATTCATCTCTGTTTCCCCCCGCTCTCTCTCTCTCTCGTTCTCCGTCGTCGCTCTTTCCTAATAAAAAAATGAATCGAAATTACTGCTTGATTATCATTGAAACCAGAAATGAAAGCAACTGCACATAAAAATATATGTCATTTATACATAATTAAATCATTATCTCTCGGGCACATATGGGAAGAGAATGTAGCTCGCTGTTTTGTCAAAAAATGATTTAAAAATTAGAATTTTCCTTCAAATTAACCATCTTCAGCTTCATTTGCAAAAGAATTTTAAAAAGTTCAATATTTGCTTATAAACAACAAACTATTCTAAATAATGCATCTCAACAATATTTTTCATCTGTGTTTTGCAGTTAATGTGCTTGCAGTCATTGTAGCAACATTGGCTGGAGTTTTTTTCTTTGTCATAAAAGTGAAAATACGACTTCATTTTTTCACTTCATTATTTTTACATATTTACAAACACCTGAGTTACAACTCCATAGATAAGTCCACTTTCTCAGTATAGTCTCCTTTCAGTTGTAGGCATTTGCGCCACCATTGTGGTAATGCCTCCATGCCCTCTTAAAACAATTTTTTCTGAAACCATCGCGTTTTTCCTGGATAGCCGATTCCAGTTTTTCGAAGTCTTTGATATGATATCCGCGCAAGGGTTTTTCCATGACCCCGAACAGATGATATCATAAAGGGGGTAATGCGGGGGAGAGGCAATATACGGAATCTATTGTCATGAGCATTGAGGCAATTGTTTCCCAATTCATTTAAGGACGCGCGTTATCGTGCCGCAGCAACTTTCGGCCACTTCTTTGGCCCACGACACAGCCTGCACAGAATCGCAAGTATGCGGCGCTGATAATGGGGGTTCCCCGTTTCCAGCTGGTCGATGAGGATGATGCCCATTTGATGGTATGATACGCCTCTTGTAGAATTTTTGTTTAAACTGTTATATTTTTAAAATATTTTAGGTTAATAAACGGGAGGTTTTCATAAATAATTGCTTCAAAAATGTCGAGAAAAACATGTGTCTAAGTACATTTGTATCCAAAAGTAAAGCGTTATCAATATCAGTATACTTATTCATAAACTAATTTCCAGAATGAAGTGAAACTTGGTATGTGCATCTGTGTTCCATACTTTCAAGGAGGTTGCAGCAAGTCCCACTCCTGGGGAAGAGCAGTTTTGAGCTCTGGGATGATCATTGGTAGAGGTTGATGGGATGCAATTCGTGTCCCTAGTGCAACCCACGTATGCTCAATTAATTATATCTTGCTGGTCACTCTATGCGTTGGATATCTTCATTTTGCAGAAAGTGCTCCATCAGCAGAGCACTGTGGGGACGTGCATTATTGTCCATGAGAATAAAATCTGGACACATGACCTTCCAGTATTTCGTCTCTGTATCTCCGAGCGTTAACGGTATCTCTGTCAAAGATCTGGTTCTCTGTGCGTCCGTTTAGCATGATGCCTCCCCCAACCATAACTCCGCCATACTCTTACTGGTCCTTTTCCTTGATGATGTTGGGATTATAACGGGTTCCACGTTCTATAACAGGTTCGACGACAATCGCTTTCTCTGCTAAATCTGGACTCATAAGTTGCTTACTGACTCAAAATTCAGTTATAATGTTCGCGACTCCAGTTTAAACGGGCCCTACGACTCCCATGGGTGAGCCGGACATAAAAACCAGCTTCCTTTAGCCTCTGGTAAATGCTGCTTGTTCTGAAGCTTGTTCCTGAAGCTGCAAGCTGGTTAGAAAGCTACCTGACAGATAGGGTCCTCTGATGTTTTGTAGTTAATTGCAAATACCCGTCCTGCTGAATGGTTTTAACCCTTGCACGGCCTGTGTCTTGGAACAGTCTTCAAAGTCTGGAAATCACATTTTATGGAACATTCAGTTCTCTGGAGACCATCGGAAGCTGCTAATGTAAGCTCATAATATACGAGTAGTAATACGGGGGTTACTCCAAAAGTAATACACAATATTTTTTGTTAAATTTATTTTTTAATCTACACCCTTACAACTTATGGAGGTCATAGATACATCCTTTAAGAAGAACATGTCATTTTTCCGCATAATACCCGTCCCTTCCAACCGTCACCTTGGAACGAGGGCGGTAAAAGTCTCGAGCAGCATTTCCATACATCTTTTTCAACCTTTTGTGAATGCTTCCCATTGTCTCGTTCTCACAGCAAAGGAATTCGCTCACAGCACGTTGCTTCTGATGAATGTCCAGTACAGCAGCCATCTTGAAGAAGTGCTATCATGGCGCCATTCACGGGAACGACGTAAACTACATTTGAATATAAGCGGGAAAGATTGTAGAATAAAATAGAATAAAATAGAATAAACTATTATCTCCATAAGTTGTAAGAGTGTAGAATAAAAATAAATTTAAAAAAAATATTGTGCATTACATTTGGAGTGACCCTCGTAAATAAATACTGAAGATAACACTCCAACATACGATTGAATTCGAACTTGAGTTTTCATCAGAAACTGATGGCTTAGAAAGGAAGAATTCCCGAGCTGGATGCCTGCCATGTCATTGAATTTCCAATTTGACTACATGTACTTATACTCTGTCCAACGAAAGAAAAACTGGACGTGTCCAGTTAAATTTCCAGTTTCAATTGTTAATCATTGTCAATTTTATTTAGCAACAATGTCTAACAATTGAAATTGGGAATTTAATTAGACACGCCCAGTTTTTCTTTCGTTGGACTGCGTATAGTAGGCTTTAGAGAAGCCTTGTTGTAACAATGTCCGCGGTAGCCCATTTGATAAAGGCGACCATCTAGATACTCGTAGTTTCTTATTCGAATCCAGGTCGCAATTTTATCTTTCGTTTTTCATCTTAATATGGCCAAAGTTGATTATTTAATGGACATTGATTTCAATAATTTGGGATATAATACTGTTTTAATAATTTTTTTATTAATTCAAGTATTTTCGAGAATAATTTCAAGATTATTCATGATGCACCGTTCCCTGCGTTTTAACGAAGCTTCACCCATACGTTCACAGATTCTGATCTATATTCCTTGTTTCTATTTTCAGTTAGACATGCTTGATTTAAATATCCTGCGTCATGTCTTCATTTATTTATGGGAAACATAGTAAATTAAACATCCTGAAATAGAAATTAACAAAAAAAAAGTATGAGGGGAGCTCTTAATTAATCTTTCCAGCGCGTTCTCGAAAACCGTGTTTATATAAACAATTTTTTTTTGAGATTCGTCGTCTAAAGTTATTAATTTTTTACAGTATATATTCTTTTTCATGCTATAGTATAGCACCTTTGGGCGACTGACGTTAATAATTTTTAATGTTTAATTTCATTTTTAGTTTCCCTTCTCTAAGTCTTTTCCAGTTATCAAATTCTTTGATCACTAAACGCGAATCTCTTTCACGACCTTTTTTTGTTAAACTGAAATTAAAGTTTTAGAACTGAATGGGAAGTTTCAAAATTCGATAGCATTATCGGGCCTGGGCTGGAACACGAATGTAGAATTCTTTGTTTAGGTGGAAAGAGTAAAATGGGGGTGTGGGTGGGTCCGTTGTGTGGAAAAGGCTTTTGGCGCATGCGTCCTGAGGAACCGCACTCGCTTAATATTCTTTTCGAGTCCCCAGCGAATGACTTACTCAGGTTCGTCGGTCATTAAGCGGTCAAGTGAACAAGCAACTAATTAAAATCTTTTGATAGGAAGAGAGGCCACCAGTCAATGGAACCACTTGCCGTTTTACATCTGCTTTGTCTTTTCCTTACAGTGGTTGGTTGTGAAAGGAACCGTGATAGGAACGTTTTCACATAGAAGGAAAGAAAAAAAAACAACCACTCCCATAATTCCTTTTCTAACTCCTCCACAAGACTTTTGAATTCAATTCAGAAATCATTGCTAACCAGATTGGAGTTCCTGCGAGAACAAGTATTCTGGTACTTTAGAAACAGGATTCTCCGACTCCAAGGCGGCTTCACTAATTATTTTATTGTTTTGTGTTTTTTATATGGACGAAACTTTACACAATAAATGCGCCAAAAATGGAGATACGGCTTGTTTCAAAAATAAGGATAAATGTCAGCCTCTGCTTATTTTTGTTGACAGTTAATTAAATGGGTTATAGCAACGGAGTAACCCTCATTATGTTTCATTCTGAAAACTCGACTAAAATTTCCATCCATGTCAGCGAATATGGTTAGGAAAGATGTGTTGCTCTTGAACGTATTTGAAGCACACACCTAAAAAGAATCATTGCCTAATAACCTCTATTTTTGAACGAGATGCTGTTTGAACTGTTTAATACCTGTTGTGGGCGTGACGATGATTAATGCATTTCTTAGATTAGCCGTTACGATCAGAAACTTTCAAGTAGTAAAAGTAATAAATATTCATTGTTGTTATCCGTGTAAACATTTCAAAAAGGGATGGCATTACTTTCTTAATAACGGCGTTCCCGATTGCGGTTCAAATATGTGTGCTTATCTTTTTCGATATAGTGAAATAAAGCAAATTTTTTTTAGAAAACTAAAGGGTTCAAACGAACTTGCAGTTCACGCCTAAATACCGGGTATCCCGCAATAGGCTGTCCATATCTTTACTATGTGCTCCTGGGAATATTTTGAATAAAAAATCTATTTTTGTCCCCATTCTCACCTATGGTCATGAGGGTGGGGTAATAACCGAAAGAGTGCGATCGCGGGTACAAGCGGCCGAAATGAGATTTCTGAGAGGTGTGGCAGGTTTACCCTACTAGATAGAGTGTACAGAAGCACAATAAGGAAGTCTTTAAGTGTTGAGCCGCTACTTCTCCGCATTGAGAGATCTCAGTTGCGCTGGTATGGCCACGTGATACGAATGCCGCAAACTGGCCTTCCTAGCCAGTTGTTATTTTCCAAGCCAGTGGGTAAGAGACCAAGGGGTCGGCCTAGAATCAGGTGGCTAGACTACATAGAGAATCTGGGTTCGTGTCGCTTAGGTATTACCAGGGAGGACATGCACCTGATGGCGGAAGATTGCGATCGCTGGATATCCTAACGGATAAGCGGGCTTGAAAAGTAAGTAAAAAATTTAATCAACATGGGCTCGAATTACAGCAATAGAAACAAAAATTTTAAATTGATAATTCTATGACTTAGAATTTGCCTACAACTTTGTTTTGAAGAATGTAGCGCATTACGAATTATCACATTTGTGGCTCCAAATGGCCACCATGTTTATCGAGGCATATTTGAGCTTTACCTAGCTACATGAGAATTGATTTCTCTCATTATAGCACTGTCGTCATTCCTCAAGTTTTCATTTTGTTCCATTATTTTCTGCATTAGTTGGACCCTTATGTTGGACCGAACAGCGCAGACAACAGTCTCATCCCCCACCCCCTCAAAAGAAGTAATCCAATGGAGACAAATCAAATGATCTTGGGGACCAAGCCAGTGAACTTGATCCACCAATCTAACGATGTGTCAATTCAAAAATGAGTTCACATACCTCCCAATATGTGCAGGTGCCATCTTGTTGCATTTACACGCTTGTCTTGTAACAAGAGAAACGTACTCCAACAGCAATAGCAACTCTTGCTGCAGGAATTACAAATAATGCTGAGATGTCAAGATGTTTGGAAACACGACAGGTCTCTAATCGTACTAAGCCAAATGTTTACCATGTAATGTGTTTCCTGGGATACATGTGAATAATCGTAACCGTTAGCTCACACAGGTGAGTTTCTTGTGTTTATGATGTCATCTCTGTTGAAATTTATTTTATTATTGAATAAAATCTTTGACCACAACCCACGATTTTGAAGGAGCCAGATTTACAGCAAAGCCTGGACTTTTTGTCATCCAGGAACTTCAACAACGTCAATGCGTCCCGGATACGATTCCATGCATTCAAGAACGATACACCTCCCGACAATGCTCGTAATGTTCACCAGCTGTAGAGCAAACATTTACCAATACAGCTTGGCTACCTCCCTCACCCGATCTTACCCCATGGGACTTCTGCTTATGGGGCTTCTTATATGGTTTACATGCATTCATTGGCATATTCTAGGGATTAATTTGGACTTATGCGTTCAGCTGTGGAAAACATGGTTTTGCCCATAGAAAGCATTCTGGAAACCCAAGTGGGACATAAAAAACCTTTGTAGAACGATATGTCGGAAGCAGCGCCACCTGTCGGCGACATTTTGTGCTAATTTTAGTTTATTTAATAAATGGCGAGCGTATCATCTAATTTTCTTCGTGCTATTTGGGCCAGTAGAACAACTCTGAGGTGGGGAAGTTTGTTATAGACTGGACATAGAGATGGTAGTATACGCCCTTCGTTCACTACACATCACGTCAATAGACTTTTTTTTTTTATAAAAACAGCTGAAAGATTAATGTGTATCGAGTAAAACAAGCAACACTCGATGAGTTAATATCACCCATTTGAAAAAAATGTTCCCAAATTTAGGCCAAATGTTTGCAATCCTTTTGAACTGCTTGTCATCAATGTCTGTGTCAGAACAGCTATTTCAGTTTGAACTAACACATATTTTAAAATCTTGGATTATCTTAATTTTATATCGAGTTAATGAACATCCAGAATGTATGTACACTTTTGAAACTCCCTATAATTGCTAATTCCTAGTGATGTAATCCTTCTGTACAAAACAATTCGTCCTTGAGAAATCTGATTGCAGTACAGAATCCACATGGACCGTTCAGATGTGAACAGATTGTCTTGTGAACATGTTTTATGGCATATCTTTGTAGATTTTATAATATTAGAATATGGAAAAGTAGAAAGTACATCAGAATGTTCAGATCTGTAGAAACGCTGTTTGGCTAACCAATAATAGTAGAAATGTTAACATAGTTAAGAAACATACTGAAGATATTATTTCTTCATAACTGTTTGGTTCATAGGTCAGAATTAAAAACTCCTTTTTTATGTTTCTGGATTGGAAACTTCACATTTCTGAATATTGAGAGGATAAATTGTAATCACTCCAGATCCCAAGTTATACTTATCATTACGCAAGTTTGGCAACTGTTTTTGTCGTTCTCTAAAACTAGGCTCTTAAGTTATAAAACCCTGTTTGACCCTCTCGTCCACATTTTCTGATGGAATTTTCTTTAAAATTTTCTTTTAAATTAGAGCCTTCATAAGAGGCGCTGCAAATGGATGTTGGATGAAAACATTCTTGTTAAGTTGAATTATATTCTGGAGAATCTTCTCTGGCTCGTAAAAACCGTGCATCACATCTAAGTGGGACAGGGAACAGTGTCGATATGGTTTCCTCCCCATAAATCCAACATTATCACGAGTGTTGGCCTAATGGGAATGAAATGCAGTTTTCGTTCCTGCGTTCCTATTAAGCAACTTCTCAGAGGGTTGGGTGAATGGGGGGGGGGGGGGAGTGTTTGTCACTGGTAGACGACGACGACGCTGAAATTAACAGGCCCTCGGTTGGGGGTGGAAGCGACGAGGAAGCGCTTCCCAACTAATCCCTAATTAGAATTAACTGGAACGCCCTGAATAATCAGCGGTGGAAGCTTTGATCTTTGGCTTTCTTCTCTAACGACAAAGAGGACGAATCTAAAGAATAGAAAAAACAATTAAATAAAAAAATATTATCTAATAAGAATAATAATAAACCCAGAAAAAAGATGAAGAAGATTAACGGTGAAGTCGAGAGAAGCATTGCTTATGTCACCTGTCTGACAAGAGCAAATATTAAGTAAATAAGCGCATTAGGAGTTGCCAGACGAGACAGATAATTACGGATATCATTTGAGAAGAGGTTGTACGCTTCGAGTGGATGTTACGCCCGCATTATTTGTACATGATTTATAAAGTTTTATTTATGACTTATTAAAACAGCTTGTTTTGAATTCCTACAAACTTTATTTATTATAAGGATGTTCATCATCGTTACATCCAACTTTATCCCAGCAGGTATGGCTGTCACAGATGCTGCGTTTAAAATTTCTTTTTATAAACTTTAACAAAAGAGGGAATAAGTAAAGTGTATGGTATTTTTATAATTATTTTAATTCTCTTTTTTGATCTTACCATTCATAAATTCACATTAGAGTGTCTGACTATCCAAGCGTAACATTATATTGCTAAATGAAATTAACATTTTAGTAACGAATGGCTCTTCTTAGGGTGTAATGATAATAAACTAACCACCCACTCTCTCTGTCTGACCAAAAGTAAGAAGAACCTTATAAAAATCCATATCTGTGTATTTGAATAAAAATAAGACTAGTGTTTAAATTATGCATTGCTATAATTTTTATTAATATTTTCTAGGTCCATTATTAGATTTTTTTTTTACGGGAGCTATCTTTTTAGGCATACTGCTTTCTAACTTCGGACAGTCGTCATTAGAAATTTCACTTCCCCCTTATCGAGCTGCAGCCTCGATCTCTCTTTTAAAGTAATGCTGTGCTTCCGTATCTTCCGTTTCAGAATGCCCCAAAAAGGCTCAGTTGGATTGAGCTCTGGTGACTTAGGCAGGCCATCTAACACTCAACCTCATTTTCACTTTCGATTTCGATAAAATTCAATACAATGTGTCTTTTTTTCTTTAATACTATTCTTATACATGTATATTGCATGATCCTTAAGCTTAATGTCACTAGCTATTCCCTAGTTCGTGAAAAAATGACAATTTTCTGACGCAGCACACCCTTCGCACACAAAGCATTTCCCCCATGCCATCAGCTGTCTTATAGCGCCTTGTGTCTCCGTAGATACCAAGAATTCAGGGAAGATATTCTTTACCCACTCGGCGTTTTATATAGATTACGGCAGAGCTGCGAAATATCTACACACACTGTCCAATGAATTAGAAACCCGTGATGAATTACTGTGCTGATATGTAAAGCGGGGTCACAGTTCAGAAACGATTGTGATATGCAAATGAATGCAATCATGTGAGGTACATGTTCATTCCAAGCTGCAGGTACAGGGTAGGAACAAGCTGCAGCTGCTCAAGTTGAGCAAAATGGGGAAAACAGCAGACCTGTCTGAGTTCCAAAAAGGAGTTATTGTGGGAGCCCGTCTAGCTGGAGCTATGATTTCCAGGACAGTACAACTGACCGGTATCGCAAAAGGTCAGGTCTCCAAGGTGTTCAATGCGTGGAAACGGAATCCACAAGAGTTGTCGAAACGACAGAATTGTGGATCAAAAACAATCAACACAGACAGGGACCGACGCTGTCTGAGACGGATTGTGCGGCAAAACCGAAGGTCTACTGTGGAGCAACTGACGGCAGACTTCAATGAAGGATCATCGCAACCCATCTCCTCCAGAACAATGCGCCGAGAGTTGAAGCGAATAGGGATGGGAAGTCGCATGCCAGTGAGGAAGTCCCTGGCTGGTGTCAGCAACAAACCGGAAAGTTCGTCTGCAGTGGTGTAAGAACTGTGTGACTGGACAGTAGACGACTGGAAAAAGGTGATATGGTCGCACGAGTCACGTTACACATTGTTTGCACCGATGGCCGGCAGAGAATTTGGCGGCAGCCCCACGAAGCGATGGACGCCTCATGTGTTGTGAACTGATACTCCTTGACAGTCGGGTGAAAGCCAAAGACTACTTGAACATTGTTGCAGATCAAGTCCATCCTGCAATGGTGCATTTGTACCCAAATGGTGACGGGTTCTTCATGGACGACAATGCTACTGTCCATCGAGCAAGAATTGTTCAGTAGTGGTTTTCTGAACACGACACCGAGTTGCAACATCTGCCGTGGCCAGCGCAAAGTCCGGGTTTGAATCCGATCGAGAATGTTTGGGACATGTTGGAAAGAGACATTCGTAGAGTCCATGCCAAACCGCGTATGTTCTGTAATTACAGCCAAAGGAGGGTCAATACCGTATTGAATGAAGGTTTCTAATTCATTGGCCGGTGTGTATATATCAAAATAAGACTGATTAATCCTTAATTAACGTTTTATATCAAATGGGTGGACTATAATTGAAATCAACTTCGAAAATTTAAAGAAAGCAAAATGATGGTCACCTGAAAGTTAGGCTCGTCGCAAATGAAACATCTACCCAATCCTCTTGTGTGAAGTGTAGATGTTTAAAGCCCATTCGTGGGGATTTTTTTGTTACAAAGTTCATGGCCTGCTTCTAAACGCTTTCTTCGAGCTGTCCTAGTACTCGACCAATTTCTTCAGACAAAACACAAGCGAGCTTGAAAGAAGTTTTCCATCGCTTTTGAGCGATTCTCGAATCAATTATCGATAATCACGATTTGAAGTAGCTCTTTGTCTGCCCATTATTCAATTAGTTCCAGTGTCCAGAAAACGTTTATCACATTCTGTACAACACAACGAAAACATTCGACTATTCTAGAAATTTCAACTTAAAACTTGCCCTTTCCAGTTGAATTTGCAAACATTTGTGTTCGCTTATTTCTCCTCTTTTTGGCATTTTCAGTAGATATATAATCAAAAATTAAAACCTGTACAAATAGCAACAACATTTGGACGCTTATTTGCACTACGAGGAATAATAACAAACTGAGACTTTAAGAAACTACAAATGTTTTAATGCACACAAGACATAAAGAGCCCTTTGTGTGGACGTATCGTTTTTTATTGCCGAAGAAACAATGACAAAGAGTAACAAGGTTTCCTAGAAGCTAGATGAAATATTGATGGTGCCTAATACTTTTTGCCAAGGCTGCACTCTTTTTAAATTGAACGTGCCCTTTAAAATTTTATAATAAATAAGTGTTTTTATTTACGGTTACGTTACTACACTAATATTCATATTATCATACGAGGGGCATTAAATCGAAAAAAACATTTTTTTTCATGTTTGATCTAGTATTGTATCAAAGCGTTTCCCACGGAGTAGTTATTCACCCTCCGTACAGTCCTAATAAGAAACAACGGAGATTACATTGAAGGCTTGTAAAGTGATTTTGTAAATTAGATTTGTGTTTCCATTTTGATCTTATTTTGTGCAAAAAATCTTAAGTGAAATACCTCTGATGTGTTTGTTATTCTCTTCGCTCGGGTTTCATTTTCTATTTCGGCATCTATTTTTCTTTGTATAATAACCTTACTTGCGTAACAATCTGTGGAAAATTAAAGTAATAAAAGCAGTCGTCCTTATAAAATGTGAAAGAGCTAATTTGAATGGATTGAATTTTTCTTTAATAAATGCCAAAAATTTCTCTAAATAGTTTGATTGAGATAAGTTAAATTTTGTACGCTTGTTTTGGAAAATGCGTTCTTTTTTCCAGTATGAACCTCCTTTTTCTTTATTATTGACTTTAAAAACGAACTAATGTTTTATGAAATTCTCCGCCATTAAGCAGGAGAAAAAATCTGCTTTGAAAATGATATATCCATGACCTAAATTAGATCAAATCAACACTTCAACGCGGAGATTTATGATTTGTAATTAATATTCATGCCCACTCCGATGAGCCACCCCTCCCCTTTCTCTCTATCTTTTTCTCCTTTGAACTATTGCTGTGGGGTCGAATGCCCCTCCGTAAGATCAAGGCAGCTGAAAGTTGAGTTTCCGGTTGTTTTCCCGTAAACTGGAGTAGATGATGTCGTCACCATCCTTCACGTATTCAACGTTCTTTCATTTTGGAAAAGATGCGAAATTAATCACCAATTCGGGTCAACAGGATTTATGTCTTGGTGTTGAAATTGCCTTGAAGATTTCTGTTTTGATAAAGAAATTAAACTTTTCGCTTTTGGGGGGGAGGGGGGGCATTCTTGAGACTTGTGTTCTATCATCGAGAGAAATCCTGAAAATATTTCGGCGTTTACGACGATTCACGCTTATTTATGCGATGTTTTATAATAAATTTTATTTCATTAAAGTGTTAATTTTGACTCGGTCGAGTCGTTCACTCTTCTTTCAAAAATTATTTTGCGTGCTGCCAGAACAAACATTTCCTTCTTCCTTTTTTTATTTTTTTTTTAATCAAGCATTTAATTTCTTTCGTGGGTTCTCAATAAAATCTTTGTGTTGACGTTTCGCTTTTCCGGTGCCATTTTTCGCCCTCGTAACAGGAAGTGCAACAACGCGCGTAAAAAGCGGGAAGCAATTGTTCCGAATCCCGATGGCCATCTGTCTTCATTACGAAAAACCGTTTTTGGGAAGGGAAGGTGGTTTTTTTTCCAAGTATTTTCTAGAATAGGGATCATGGTTGAAAGAAAATCAACATGAGATCACCTTAGTATTGCAGTTGGAAAAATATAGTTCGAAAAGTAGGCTAATCCATTAAACGAGCTGTTAATTACTGACAAAATTTGGAAAAAAAATAGTAATCTTTATTTCTTCCTTTATAGGGCACCTTCAAAATTAATCATAGAAGAAGAAGAAGTAGGGCGAGGCTTATTGCTACTTGAGTTTGGCTCGCCCATTTATTAGAAAAATTTTTAATAACGCTTCAGAAAATATTCAGTGTTCATTGGCTTCTTGTTTTGCTTCCTGTGATTTTAGGTGCCTAAAAATAAATTCAAATTTTTTAATAAGTAAGTAGATAGATTTAATGTGTGATAAAAGTTTCATTGCTTATTTTATGGTGAAGTCGTGAAGCCGTAAATACCAAGAGAAAGAGATGAAGCGATAATGAAGTATTCAACTTCAAATTAACCCTTCAGATATTTAACGCATTTGTATTGCTGCTCTTCAAATTTTATGAAGAATTCTGCTCTATAACCAGTGAAACAATGTGAACTACCGTAATTGTAAAATCTTGTTTAATGAATTCAATCAGATGTCTTATGTGACAGCAGTTTACCGTGCATCATTCATGGTGTTCGATGCACTCAAACGCTCGGCATGGCATTGACTGATAAAACCTTCGAACAGTGTTCTGAGGCATCTGGAACAATGCAACCTTCACGTGGTCTCATGCTTCCACTGTATTCCCGAGTGGCCAAGATGAGCTTCGAGGCGTTACCGAACAAGATTCCAAGCGTGCTCAACTCGTTAGAGGTCTGAACTCTTTCTGTGCAGAGACTTAATCATGAGTCTCAACATCCAAAGTGGGGACTGGCTATTATGAGCGTTGTTCTGAGATTGTGGAATTTTCCCTCAAATTCCTTCTTTTTATCTCTAATATCATTCATTAGTTGACCACCAAAAATTGCTTAAATCCTGTAATATCGGTCTCTCTTATGATAATCTATTTTGGCGATTGCACATTATAAAAGAAACTCGACCGATACATACCTTCACCAAGTTCAAGAAATATATTACGATGGATGTGATATGAATGGTCGAAGATCATAAGAGTCAAATTTAGGGAAATTCATAGTTTCAAGGCACAATGTTTATATCCTATGATGTTATCCTGTACATCAAACTAAGACTAAGAACACAAAGTTGCACTCTGGAAAGATCGGAGAAATGTGGTTTAAACAAATCTGAAACAGATCGGGGGGAAACCCTTGCTAGATTTTTTTAATCGACAGATATTTGACCGTATGGACATACATTTAAAGGAATGCTTAACAAAGCGTCGCATTCGTTAGCGTACTGTAAATAATATGACATTATCCCCCTTTATTTGAAAACAAGCAGCATTGATTTTTCCAATTTCACTTTAATTTATGATCCGCCGCTTTTCGTGAAAACGGTTTGAAGAAACCCGTCCCTGCCCGAGGGGACATTAGGGGGCGAAGTGGG